>JAPPVO010001904.1:0-28468 GCA_030407325.1 Camellia japonica | reverse complement strand
CCCCCTTGTTTTCTATTGTAAAGAGCATGACTTGAGAATTGTGAACTCAACTAAGCATGGCATTGCTTTCAGAAAGAAAATGTAAAACATTTTGATAAGGGCATTGCATGTGTATAAAACCTTATATCTTTGTTAAGATTAATATATTGTGTTAGATTATTTCTACTAGGTTTTGACTCACCCTATATGAAAAAATCATTTTCAGGTGTTGGAGAGATACCTCCGCCAAGGTAGTAGCTTAGAAGGATTGAAGCAAGAGCTTCATGTTGTTTACTTATCATTAATATTTTGTACAAGCCTAGGGCTTTACTTGTATTGAATTTAAATCCATTTTGATGTAACCAAGTATAGTCTTGGAAAGTTGTAGCTTTAGGGCATTTCTATTATCTGTTTAACTTTTATCTCATATCTTCGTTGTTGGCACATGCTATGGATTTAGGGTTAGAACTTATGAATGTATATTAGCATGTGTCTCATCTTTTATACAACTGCGTCTCATATAATGGAAGGATATTATACTCTGATTTATATTATCATTTAATTATCGTTATGGATGGTTTATTGTATTTAATTTCGAGCATTACAATCGTTGCGTGTGTGCACAAGAATGTTGAGTGCGCACATCCAAGTGTGATAGAGTTATTTTTGAAAATTCAATCTTGGTGCATTTTTTATGGGAGGCGAAGGGAGAAAGCGATAGAACTCTACAAAGGGTTCAAGAACCTTCCCCATTACCTATAAAAGAGACCCCCCTCCCTTTCAAGTGGTCAAGACTTTGAGCCATTTTGTGAACTTTAGAGAGTAAAAACACCCTATTTTTTCCTTCCCCTAGCCTTAGCCACGAAATTTATTCATCTTCACAGCAATTGTAAGCCTCTGGAAACACCTAAGGACTGAAGCTCTTGAACCCCAACTTCGAACTAAAGCTTGAGGGAGGCTTGCAAGTAAGAAAATCTTGGTTTTTTTCCTGTCTCTTGGATTGCTCTTCGGTTTAAGCAAATCAGTAGGTATTCTCGACTTCCCTCTTAATTTCATACCCTTTTCCTCTTGTTTTCTCAATATGTAAGCATGTAGGATAGGCTTTTTGGTATAATCATCCTGTAGTTCATATGTTTTAGTTATTCTATTTACTCTTTTCCTCTTTCTTTGTATACTCTTCTCACCCATTAGAACATCATGTTTCTAGGTTTATTTAGATCATAAAATGAGCATGCATGGCCTAGTTTTAGATATCATGTAGTTAGTTTATATTTGTATTTTTTACTCATTAGTTGTATTTTGTGCATAAGCATCATTAGTAGCCTCAAACCGTGCCTAGGTTCATGTTTTTGTATGTTAGTAGCATGAGTAGGACATTTATTTTATGTATACATGTAAGATGCGTAAGTGGACATCCACGAAAGTCCTCTCTATCCTCCTGGCATATGTGCTTCTTGCATTATTTTCCAATTATGCAAGTTAATTGCTTTTCTATGCAATATTGTGTGTTTTGTATGTTTTTATGAATATTGTGTATTTTCATTTATGTTTAAGGCCATGGATTATCAAAAAGTCACTTTTTTAATAAAAAAAATCACTTTTTTATGAAAGTATGACTTTATTAATTCAATCTAAAATATATAATATTCATTTTTCTTCAAATCATGTAGTTTTAGATTAGTTAGGGGTTTTAGGTCTAACAATGAAGTTCGTGAATAATTAACCACTAAAATCATAAAATAGAAAGTGAGTAGAGGCTAATCTTCAGATTGAGCAAAAAGGGGTGCTTCCATGAAAATGGCCTTTTCCTTTTGTACCTAAGCTCTCGAACCTAGAAATTTTATAGTTATGACGAATTGGGCCTTAACTTAGTTTTTATTGTTAACGATTTCTTAATTCCTCTTTAAAAATTAAGTGGCAACTCTTTAATGGTTAAAGCAAGTCGGTATAAGAAGCAATGCCTTAGACTCAAAAAAGGAATGACGCTTACAAACCTACGCAAACAGTCAAAAGGCAAATTCGAATTTTTGCTTACCTGAATGGTTTAAATATTGACCTTCGTTTCCACTTCCCGCACATTCGAAAACACTCTCTGCCTTTCTTTCTAACCTCATCTTCTTCCCTTATTCCTTGCTCTTTTGTTGCTTTACGGTTCGGTTTACAGTTCAACTTTTTAGATTCTATTAGCAATACTCATCATTTTTATCTTATTAGAAGTTGATTTCGACCATCCTACGTCTATTCTTAGGTATTTTTCCATATTTTCACACTTTTCGACTTTGAACTTACTTTTCTTGCACTTTTATCGTATTTTTGTGAGTTTTCTGGACATTCCCAAGATTTTCATACTTTTCACCGGATTTTCACACTTTCTTTGGTTAACCTGCACTATTCACTACTTTGCCATATTATTGTGCCCATTTACAAACTATCTGCCCATTTATGTACTTTTGAACAAGTTTTTTGCCCATTTTTGCTAATTTTCACCATTTTCACAACTTTTCCAACTTTTTGACTTACAGCTTTTACTTGGCCTAGATTGTCGATGTCCGGTGACAGTTTTGACCCCGACTCTTATGCTCCACCAGAGGATGTCCCTCGGATAGGCCTGTAGCGATTTTATAAGCGAGACATTGTCAGCCCTCGTGACATAGTACTATGTGAGCCTAGCCTTCATGTCTCTTCGACAGCCTTCAAGGTACGTTTTTCTCATTTACTATCCTTTCTATGGTCTTTTTGATTCATTTTCTTTCATTTGCTTTGAACCACAGCTTTAAATGTTTCTCTTCTTTGTTCTAACAGAAGAGTTGTGACGTCCCAAAATCTACACTAAGGGTTGTAGTCAAGGAAAAGTCACTAATGAGTCATACGGCCAATAACCAAGTAAGATCCCAGATCGTCGGAGGAGTTAAGTTAGTCTCCTTTCTAAGTCCAGCTTTCTTAGGTAGCGCACTACCCTTTTGGCAGATCTTAAAAAGTATTGACGCAAGGTCTCATAAGCAACGTAGGGAACTATATTGGTGTTTTAAGTATAAGTACATAACAATAATTGGATAGTTACATATATCCTTAGTTACAAAAGTTAGTTCCATCAACATTACATTCCAAAAATAAAGTTTCAGATAGACTTTTCAAAACAACCAAAAAAAATCTCTAACTTTTCTAGGATAGCCAAATGTCTTCAAAGGTTTCCGGTTCATCATCTTCTACTGCAAGCTCCTCTTCGGCACTTGACATGACACGCCATGAGCTTTGAATGCCCAGTAAACGCACACCCTATCCTTTTGAGAGGGTAATTTATACCTAAATTGGGCCGAGCTGGGTAAATGGGCCGTTCTTTGGGCCACAGTAAGAAGGGCTGGATGAAAGGGGCTTGTAGGTTAGCCCAGTCCTGGTAAGCCCTATTGTTATCCCAGTCCAGAGAGGCTTGTTGTTATCCCGGTCTGAGAGAGATTTGTGGGTAGCTCGGTCACCGCACTTGGAGTTAGCCCGGTCATGGCGTATTGTGGTTAGCCCGGTCAAAACCTGGCTATTTGTTAGCTCGATCAGGACCTTGATGTTTGTTATCTCGGTCTGAACATACCATGGTTAGTACTGGAGAAAAAACGGGGTAAGAGCAGTGAATGGAAGAGCCAAGCTAAAGTTAGCTTGGTCTAGTCTGCGGCTTAGCATAACCATCCTTACCTCGGTCATATTAGAATCCGACCATAGTAAAACCATCTCACTTGGTTTAAGTAGTGAGGGGGGTGTTGAAGGATAAGCATTATCTTTCAGGAATGTGATTCCTAGGAGGACTCTACATGGAGGAGTAAGAGTCCTACTTGGATTGTACCACACGGAACCTATAGAAGCTTATAACATCACCTTTGGAGAGGTAACAGAACTTTGATTCCCGAATATACAAAGCTTTTTGTCTATTTGTCTATTTTGCTGACTTAGGCATCGGAGAGGTATCCGGCACACACCCGCCGGCTAGCTCACGCTTGTGTTTTCAGGGAGTAAAGCGACGTCGTACGGAGGAGCGCAATCTTGATCAACATGATTATACGAGGACAATATTTCGTGCTCGTACACCTTTTTTTCCCTCCAATTAATACTCAATAACAATTACAATAACAGAGAAACGGAGCATGATATTCAAATAATAACAAAGGTTACATGGTTAGTTGTTAGTAGTCAAGATATCCCCCAAAGAGATTTCATCCTCCTAACCCAAAGAATTGGATGCGGATTATTTGGTATGCCCTCTCTTTTGCTACATTGTTGCAAACCTTACCTCGAATGCCTACCAACGATTATATACCGCGTAGCGCCAACCGCGAGGCCTCAAAAGAGATGGTAAAATGGGTCTTGCCCAAATCCCTTCTCACACCGATACCACCTAGGGTCCGAATGCAACTACTCTATTCAAGGGTTCCGAATAACTACTTGCACAAGACTTGCTCGTTTTAATCCACTACTAATATCAAACTTAACATTCTCATCATTCATCATATATAACTAGTGTGGTCATTAACCTTCTTTATACCCATTGAGCTTTATCCTTTTTCATTAAGTCCATTACACATTAATGGTTAGCACAAGTAAGAGCATAATAAGGCTATTCTAGGTAAAACTCAAGCATGTAAGTATAACACATATTATAAACAAACATGTCATAATAAGTTCAATTATACATGAATGATAGAACAAAAGCATTAAATTACAACATGAACCACACTGTTCAGATTTCCAGCACTGCACCGGTTTAAAAATAAATATAGAAAAAAATATATTTTTAAGGGTTTTAGAAACGTGGCTTCTTGAGGATTTGTAGAGAATCAAGTCTAGTTTTAGAATCATTTTACGAAAGTAGGGTGGCTCTTTTAGATTTTTAGATATTTAAGAAATACACAGACTCAGTCCAGATTTGACAACTGTTACAAAAATTGGTATTTCTCTTCAAATACTCATTCATTTGCATTGAAATAAATTTTCTTTGAAAGCTAACCATTGGAGGAAGATTTTGAAATAGAAATGAATGTGAAATCATTTTTTTTGAATTTTCTAGAAATTTCTAAAGTTTTCTATTTTTAACAGATTCTTTGCACTAAGTATTTAGAAAAGTAAAAGGAGTCATAAAAACACATCTATGGTCTTAGCCAAAATTCTCACATACTCTATATAGGTCAAATAATACCCCTTTAAAACATATTTTGAGTTAATGAAGGTTTGCTATAAAAAAAAAAATTCAAAAACCTTGATAAGAGCCTGTTGGAAATTTTAAAGAAGGAGAAAAACATTTCATTTTCAAGCCATACTTTATCTAGCAAATGTAGTAACTACTAGTAACATGTAAGATACATTTTTAGCATATATTATGAAGAGAAGAAAAAAGACATGATAATTCATGGAGATAAGAGGTGTATGGATTTACCTTACTTGCTGAAGCTTTCCTACTTTCCTTATCTTTTTTGTTCTTTCTCTCTTTTTTTCTCAAACTTACAAGACCTCTCTCTCTCTCTCTCTCTCTCTTCTCTCTTCTCTCTTCTCTCTTAAATCTGGTTATGTGTGTGTGTGTTTTTGAGTGAAGAAAATCAACTTGTAAGGTATTGTATTTAGAGCAGTGATTGGTAGCTCTAAATTCGGAGCACTAAACCAGCTCTAACGAGCTGAAAAATCAAAAAAAAAAAAAAAAGGCCCAAACATCCCATCATGTGGGACCCACACCCACATTAGAGCTATTAGAGCTCTTGGTTTAGAGGTCTGAAACATTTTTGTTGTATTTATAGGCCAAGAGGAGAGAAAGGCTTGTTTGATTTGGGTAGATTCCAATGGGAACTATTCAAGTTTGGTTGTATTCAAATTAGGATTAGTGTTAGTTAATCTTGATTAGGAAAAAAGTAATCCTAATTGAGAGACAAAAGGACATAGCAGTAAATGCTAGTCATTCAAAATATATTTTCAAAGATATATTAAGATATTCTACATAAATAAAAAAAAAATAGTTTTTTTTTTTTTTTCTTGTCCCTCCTACACTATTCACAACTGGCTAGTCCTCTTTTACACATGCGGGAAATCTATTATATATATATATATATAATATAATAGGTATTATGTATATATCAATATAATAATAATTGTACCTTATTTGATTAAAATATTGGAATTTTTGGAGCCAAAATGCAATAATAAAGAAAGAAAAGAGCTGAATCTGAAATTTTGAAATAAAATATATATATAAGTCATATAATCAATAAAATAACGATAGAAAAATAAATTCAGGTCACATGGTGCTGGTTTGCAACAAAAGGTGAGATATTGGGCTAAAACAACGATTACCATAAACTAGGTTTTTTCTCTTATAAATTTTCATTATAGAGCTTCTAAATTATTAATTTAGGGTTTTTTTTTTTTTTTAAGTTCCCTAAGTTCTCAGAGTCGATTAGGGTTTGCCAGTTAGCTCATGCAATCGTTTCTGATTTTTAGGGTTTAATTTGCAAGAAATTGAGAAATAGGGTTTCTTATTGAAATTCTTCAACTATAAGAGTTTGGGGAAATTACAGAAAGTTAGGGGCCTCACAACCTATCCCCCTTAAACTAATTTTGTCCTCGAAATTACAATCACACACTAGGTTCAAATAGTTGGGGATAGTTTGTCTGCATCGCGTCTTCATGTTCCCAAGTTGATTCTTCAATTCCACGATGTCACCAAAGCACCTTTACTAAATGAATTGTCTTGCCCCTAAGATTCTTCTCTCGAGTATCTTGTACCGCTACGGGCCCTTTTTCAAAAGTGACAGCTTCATCTAGACTGATTTCCTCCCAGTTGACAATCTGAGAGGGGTCAGAGAAGTACTTCTGAAGCATCGACATGTGAAACACATTGTGGATACCGGCTAACTGTGGTGTTGAGGCTAGACGGTACGTAACTTCACCAACCCTTTGTATAATATCGAAAGGTCCAATGTATCGTGGTAACAGTTTCCCTTTCTTCCCAAAACGAATGATTCCTCGTCGGGGTTGTATTTTCAGGAACACGTGATCTCCGACTTCAAAGGTCAAAGGCCTCCTCTTCTTATCCGCGTAACTCTTTTGTCTGTCCTGGGCTGCCTTAAGTCGCTGTCGGATGAGCTTCACTTTTTCGGTCGTTTCTTGAACAATTTCTGGCCCCACTAACCCAGCTTCTCCAATCTCGGTCCAACAAATCGGAGATTGGCAAAGTCGACCATAAAGTGCTTCAAATGGGGCCATCTGAATACTAGCCTGGAAGCCGTTGTTATAGAAAAATTTTACTAGGGGTATATGTCACTCCCAATTGCCCTTGAAGTCCATAATGCACGCCCTTAACATATCTTCCAATGTTTGGATGGTGTGCTCAGATTGGCCGTCAATCTGGAGGTGAAAACTAGTACTGAAGCATAACTCTGTTCCCAAGGCCTTCTGCAAGCTTCCTCAAAATCTCGAGGTGAATTTGGGATCACGATCAGAGACTATAGATATTGGTACTCCATGCAATCACACTATCTTTCGGATATAGAGCTGGTTCAAGGACTCCAGGGTATCCGTGATCTGATATGGTAGGAAATGAGTGGTTTTGGTCAATCGGTCCACGATAACCCAAATAACATCATGCCCTCTTAGAGACCTTGGTAATCTAGTCACGAAATCCATCGTTATGTGTTCCCATTTTCATTCGGTGATAGGCTACGGTTGAAGCATCCCTTCTGGCTTTTGATGCTCCTCCTTTACTTGTTGACATGTGAGGTATCTAGATACGAAGCGGGCCACATCCTTTTTTATTCCATTCCACCAGTATTGTCTCTTCAAATTTTGATACATCTTTGTTCCTCCAAGGTGGACTGCAAAGATTGAGTGATGGAATTCCTTAAGAACTTTCTATCTAAAAGACTCGTCATTAGGTACAAACAGTCGAGCTCGGAATCTCAAACTCCCGTCTGGTTGAATCTTCCAATCCGACATTTGTTCTCCCGATTCTAATTGCGTCTTGAGAAAGGCTACCTCCTGATTGCTTCGTTGTTTAGTTTAGGTACTGCATTCTGGGCTCCTAGGTAAGCCTTCTCATCCTCAATCTTCAATTGCATTCAAAATTCCCCAAGCGTGTCAATCATATTCCACTCCTTGGATACCAAACTAGCAACTACCCTTCTGGCCTTTCGACTTAAAGCATTTGCCACTACGTTGGCTTTACCCGGGTGGTATGATAGAGTGAACTGGTAATTCTCCAAGTTCTCCATCCAGCGTCTCTGCCTCATGTTCAGATCATTCCAAGTGAATAGGTATTTTAGGCTCTCATGGTCGGTAAATATCTCAAACTATTCGCTGTAAAGATAGTGACGCCACTACTTTAAAGCGAAAACCACGGCGGCTAACTCCAGGTCATGCGTTAGGTAATTCAACTCATGCGACTTCAGCTACCTGGAGCCGTAAGCCACCACCTTCCCGTTCTAAATTAGAACACCTCACAATCCTTCTTTAGATGCGTCGTAATACACCGTGTATACCACATCTCTTTCCAAAATGATTAATATGGGCACACTAGTCAAACGAGTCTTCAGTTCTTGAAAAGATTGTTCACACTTCTCATTCCATTCATATTTCACCCATTTCTGAGTCAATCTGGTCAGTGGTCTGGCAAGTTTGGAAAAGTCTTGAATGAACCTTCGATAATATCCTGCCAATCCTAAGGGGTCGTTTGGCAATGACTTTTTTAGTTGGCTTTTTGGTTTTTTTGATTATTTTAGCCTGGGACTTTTTTGGTTGTTTGGTTTTCTTGTTTGGATTTTTTGGCTTTTTGGCTTTGGAATGGCAATTTTTTTTTTGTCCTTTTGTGATTTTTTGACCTTTTTTTGGTCCTTTTGTGATTTTTTAGCCTAGGATGATAACCAAACGAGCACTAAGAAGCTTCGAATTTCTGACCTAGTCTTTGGTTGCCTCCAATCTAAGACTGTTTCTACCTTAGTTGGATCCACTGTAATCTCATTCTCAGACACTACATGTCCTAAGAATTTCATTTCTCTTAATTAGAACTCGCATTTACTTGCCTTGGCATACAACTGATTGTCCCTAAGAACTTGAAGAACAATCCTTAAATGTTGCTCATGCTCTTCTTCAGACCTTGAATATACTAAAATATCATCAATGAACACCACTGCAAACTAGTCAAGATATGGTGTGAAGATCTTGTTCATTAGGCTCATAAATACTGTTGGCGCATTGGTTAGTCCGAAGGGCATTACTACAAACTCGTAGTGACCATACCTGGTTCGAAAGGCAGCCTTCAGTATATCTTCGTCCTTGACTCATAATTGATGGTAACCCGACCTGAGATCGATCTTTGAATAATACTTTGAGCCTCTAAGTTGACTAAAAAGATCATCAATCCTTGGGAATGGGTATCGGTTCTTGATCGTGACTTGATTGAGTTGATGGTAATTAATACATAGCCTTAACGACCCGTTTTTCTTTTTAGCAAATAAAACGGGTGCTCCCCACGTTGAAGTACTTGACCTAATGAATCCCTTTTTGAGCAACTCCTGTAGTTGTGTCTTTAATTCTTGTAGCTCTGCTGGTGCCATACGATACGGGGCCATAGATATTGGAGTAGTTCCAGGTTGTAGTTCAATACTAAAATCTACCTCCTAGGTTGGTGGCAATCCTGGTAATTCCTCAAGAAATACATCTGTGTATTCGTATACTACTCATGGGAGTTCTAATTCTGCTTGGTCCTTGTAGACGCGCCCTTGAGCTTCACTCTACAGTTCAGACTCCCCTTGTCACGGTTCTTAATCTGAACCAAAGAGTCCAACTCTGGCAAATCGTTTTGAGAAAAATAGATTTTTTGAAAGAAGTGCCAAACATGGACTGCTTTGCCAGATACAGAGTCGCCACCTAAATATTTTTTATGGGGGAATTTAGGAACCCTGACTCGGTGCCGAAGGCCACGTGTCCGTCATTACCAAATGTCTTGGCTCGGGAGCTTGGGTACGATCGGGGAAGGTCAGCTATGAGCACCCCTTTCGCCCGGTCCGAAGACCGGCCTCTACTAACCGTGATATCCGATTTTGAAAGCGTTATGTGTTCTTATTCCGGTTATTAGCTTAGAATTACTATGTTATGCGCACAGCAAACAAGTATAGACTAGATTGCCAATTTGGAAATAAGCATTGCATATCCGTTCGTTTTGAAAAGGGCTTTGGAATTTGCTACTCGCAAGTAGGCTAAAACACGGATTTCAATGAGTTTTTCCAACTCAAACAATCCAACCTCCACCCACAGGCATTCAAGTAGTTTATCTCATATAAGCATTTAGCCACATGGTAATCATGCTGTTATGGCAACATTCACACGCATGCGATATGCTAAAGCATAGAAGCTTACATTGTACTCCGTGCCAAAACAATAAACTAGTTAGCAAAATATGCATAACCTAGCTCATGTTAAGATGACTAATGCAACGCATACAGAGTGCAATTAGACAGGCTCGGCTATCCTAAACATGGCATGTGAAATGCACGAGTAACACGTATTCAAGTTAGATTTGAAATACAATGCAGTTAGCGTGATGTACCGAGCCCGGTGCATGTCAACAAATGCATGGATGCACGCATGCATTGCATAAGGTATGCTAAATAAAACGTGCCCTAATCTACCATCGTAAGCAGGTAAATAAAAGGGAAGAAAGAAGTGGGGGTTGGAAGACATACACACCACTCACGCACGCTTATTACAAATTTGCCCTCGCTCGGAGGGACCAAATAAATATTACAGATTAATTAACTACGCAAGCTAATTAAATATTACAAATTGCCTAATTAATTAACAAATTAACTACGCTAAGAAAAACAGTAAAATGCCTCGGGGCGAGGGCTCAATGCATGCGCGCTCGGGTTCCGCTCGGAATTGCACTGCCATGCCTAGCCTGCCTCTGTTTTTCCTGCTTTGCCCTTCTGAAAATTGCCAAAGTCCTAAGGATGCCTCTCAGGATACTAGGAATCATCACCGGCCAAGTAGAATGATCACACCGGTCAGTGAATTTGTGGTCACCGCACAAAATGAATCCATCGGCTATCTATTGACTGCCGGTCGGCACTAAATACTGCCGGCCGGCAATAAGTTCCTGCAGAACCTGCAACTCACAGCAGCAGAGGGCAAAACTTGCATGGCAATACAATTCAAGCCATTTATGCACCAATCACACTCCCTATCCATGTTAATGACTCAAGGGAGGATGTGCCTCGATTCTCGGGTCACCAATCACGCATTTCCATGCATGATGGCCCAAAGAGCCAAGTGTGCAACTTCTATTTCAAATGAAATGCAAAGCAAACAAACAAAAAAGGTCCAATTCCTATCACCAAATCAAGGAACAAGACATGCATGCAAGATGCAATGCAACCTAGGCATGCAAGCTAAGGATGCAACATGGCATGGCAAGGCACTTATGCAAGTGTACAAGCAAACATGAGGCAATGCAAATTCATGAAAAGATGACTTAAACACGATTTAGGCAGCCCTAAATAGGCCTAAAACAATGGCCAAAATGCAAAGGAAATGAGACCAAACACACATACACACATGCACATGTCAAGGCACAAACCTAAGCATTAAGCAAGCAACTTTCAAGCACACTTAAAAGAGGCTAAGTATGGACAACTAGCATGCATAGAAAGCTTTGAAAATCATGTAAGAATATGATGCCAAATCAAGCAAACAAGATGAACAAGGCATGCAATTAAGGTCCAAGTACTTGAGGCAAGCCAAAGGGGGATTGAACCACACTTGATGTAATCATGCATGGCATGCATTAAACAACTAAAACAGATTTTTGGTGCATAAAACCAAGCCCAAAGGACCACCTAGATGGCATCTAAATGGCTTGAATTCAAAGGCATGCACAAATGCACTTTCAAGGAGCATACAACACAAGCTCATAAGGCATTAAAGAAGCATGCAAGGCAAGCATACAAGCATGTTAAAGGGACTGAAATAGCATGGAAAATGGTTCCAAACCATTGAAATGATGCAAACAAAACATGCTATACACTTACATATTTAAGGCCAACAAGCCCAAACTACAAAGAGGCTATACCAAACATGCCAAGATCGACCCAAACAACTATGGACAGACCTAAAACATGATGAAATAAGCACAAGAGCTTCACAAAGCTAAGCCTAAAATATGCTAGAATTAAGGTTTACAACCCAAAGCAACTTAAGGCCTAAACATAGCATTACAAAGCATCTATGCAAAACATGCATGGAGTACCAAAACCAACTTAATACAAAGTTATAACATGGCAATATAAGCATAAAACACAGCCATGGCATGCTCAACACACACTTGAACAAAGACTTCCCTAAGAGACCAAAAATGGTCCCTTTCAAGGACAACAAGGAGAGGGGGGTGGCCCTCCCCTTTTGGAGACTTCAAGGCACCATCTCCACCACTGAAATCCCTCAAGATTCCAGTGGTGAAGAGGCCCAAACACCAAAGTCTCGAAACTTGCACAAAATAGCACAAAATGAGGCCTTTCAAGGCCTAAGGGTGGTCAAACTTCCCCAAAGCACAAAACACTCTTAATAAACTATCAAGAGGGCCTAAAAACAGAACTTTTTTGTATTAAACACTAAGCACAAAAACAGCTCTAAGATAGGTAGAAATAGGATGCAAAAATGGGGTAAAAAGGACTAGTTTCTTACCCTTGTTGACCTTCTTCACCAATGTTGATATTGTTGCTTCTTTGAGCTCAAATCCAACCAAGGACCTCAAGAAAAAGCTCTAGTCCTTGAAGAAAACAAGAAAAAGTGAAAGACTAGGTGTTTGTGTGCAATAGTAAGACACAAAGCACCTAGAACACACACAAGGGAGATATAGAGATAGGATATGAATGGAACTCAAACCCTAAAACCAGAGCTTGCTCTGAGTTGTTTTCTTACTAAAAAAGCCAAGGGGGAAGGGCTCCTCTTATAGAGGAGCCAAACTTGTAATGCTTACAAGTTAAGCAACCAAGAGGGACATCCCTCCATACACGTGCATGGAGGGAGAGCCAATGCCAGACAGCTGTAATAAAATATCTGAAAAAGCAGCTGAATAGTAGTCGACTAGCCAAAAATGTCATTTTGACAAAATTGAGTGCCGACCGGCAACAAAGAGTGCTGACCGGCAATATATATTGCCGGTAGCAACAAAAACCAGCCGGTGGCCTCTAGCTAGTGCCGGTGGTGTGTGGGGATGCCTCACAAGGCATTCCCTGCCCCTCCAAGGCAAAATACAATTGTTTAGTGCAAAACCAGACACAAAACAGTCGAGTCCGAAGATCCTGAGGCAAGGCGCGTAGCCGAGACCTCCGGGAACTCCAAACGAACACAAACATGGATAATCACCGAGTGTTCAAGCGGTGACATCCAAGTCTTGAGGACGGTCAAAAATGGGGTGTCTACAGTTGCCCCTCTTTGACAGAACTCGAAAGTCATGACAATGACGGGAGTGAATGTCAAAGTCCAGAGACGACCCATTTTTGACAAGGCCGAAGACTTGGACAAACATGCAAGACAAATAAGGTATGCGCCCGAAGGCAGGGGCAAAATGCAAGACAATGCAAGAGGCCGAGCATAACTTATGATCATGCAAAGAAAGCTGTAATGAAGCACGCATGCGACAATTATAAGCTAGCATACACCAGACTACACTGCAATGCAGAAAGGATGTATGAGAATTATGCAATTCTCAATACGTCTCACGCGGAGGATACAATACCTGTGCGGCTCGTCCAGTTGCACCGGCCTCAAATGAGCCGTACATACAATATCGTGCCTGAAAAGAAAGAAAACTTAACAGGTATGATATTTTTAGCAATATGCATGACAATGAAATGATGAAATGCAAAATGATATACAAAAAAATGCATAAACAATGCAAATGATATGCAAACTAAATGCAGGGCAATTGAATCATGATTCAATCATGAGCGGTTCGAAATCACACACTTATGTCAAATAGATTGATGGAAGTAACAAGTCCGTCTACCATAGAACGATGTCTGAACTATGAGTGATGTAGACGGACACAAGAACAAGTAATGAGTGAAATGTCATAAATGGGGTAACGACCCGCTGAGGAAAGAATAATGTTCCTAAAGCCGGATGCAACAATTACACTACAATGCAATATATACAATGGATATGGCATGTAGCCAAACCGTATCTCGCTTAGGAAGGGGATGCACGCATACAAGCCGCATCTAATCACAGAGCTGTACGCGTGCAGAACTGTGCTTTGACGTGAAAAGTATGGACACATACCAGACCAAGCTCAACAAGGAAAGGCGCAAGCCATAAATGGGGGGGAATGCAGTGGATGCATGCAACTAAAATGCAATATATACAATATGCAATGGAATGGAAGGATACAATGGGTAAGGCACGCGGGCCAAGCCAAATCTTGCCTAGGAAGGGCATGCACACATACAAGTCATGTCTAACACAGAAAAGGTGCCGCAACCCTCAAACCAAGTTCATCAAGGAATAGGCGCGTACACATGCAGAACTGTGTTTTGACGTGAAAAATAAGGGCACATACCAGACCAAGCTCAACAAGGAAAGGCGCAAGCCATAGATGGAGGATGATGCAGTGAATGCATGCAACTACAATGCGATATTTACAATATGCAATGGAATGTAAATGCAATATTTACAGTGGAAATGCATGACATATGCACTATATTACGATGAAATGCATGACATATGCAATATCTACAATGACGCATGACATATGCAATATTTACAATGTAATGCATGACAATGCAGTATTTACAATGATGCATGACATATGCAAGATGATGCAAGATGATGCAATGGCTGCGATTGCAGTTTTCCCTATTCTCCCAACAGGGCGATATACTAGGTTGGTTCAGTATCCAGAACTGAGGTGTAGACACGCCGCCTCAACCTATGGGGCTTCCATACAGATTTCAAGCCGAGGGTACACCCTCTGGGTATTTAAACCAGACTTTAGTCTCGGAAATCCTGAACCTTTGCGTTCTAGGCATGAGCCGTTCAAACTCTAGTTTTCACCGTCCCCATTGGTCTCCTAGGAACTCACCGCAAACACAGGCTGGTGGCTTTACCAGACCACCGGAAGTCGTTCGGGCACGACAAACACCAAAGGAATTGCACCTTCAGAGGATTTAAGGTCTCCTAGACCGGCGATGCAATGCACGACAATGCATGTTTTCTTTTTGAATGCAGATGATGCATGATGTTTTTGAAATGCGCGCCAACGTGCGGCTTTTGAGATGCATGCCAAATGCAATGAGGTGTGCACCTTAATGCACCGAAGGTCTTGCACCTCCCAAGGATTTAAGGTCTCTTAGACCGTGCGTGTTTAAGGTCTCACCAGACCAGGACGCAATGCATGACAATGCATGTTTTCTTGTTTTTGTTTTTGAAATGCATAACAATGCTCGTAACAAATGCATGACAATGCAAGTGAGCCGTGCACACCAATGCACCGAAGGTCTTGCACCTTTCGAGGATTTAAGGTCTCCTAGACCGTGCGTGTTTAAAGTCTCGCCAGACCGGAACGAACAAAACAATGCGATGTATAATGCAAGTGAGACACGCATGCCATGAAGGAATGGAAAATGATATGTAAACGAGACACGCATGCCTCAAGGATTTGAGGCACGCGTACCCCAAGATTTGAACTGAAATGTAGATCGAAAGATGCATGACAATGCGAATGAACTAAAGTGCGTAACAACGCACATCTTTTGAAATGCACGACAATGCTCGTAATAAACGCATGACAACGCAAGTGAGCCGGGCACACCAATGCACCGAAGGTCTTGCACCTTTCGAGGATTTAAGGTCTCCTAGACCGTGCGTGTTTAAGGTCTCGCCAGACCGGCGTGGGGCATGGAGATGTAAAATGATGCAAGTGAGGTACGCGTGCCTCACGGAGACATAAAATAATGCAAGTGTGACACGCATGCCATACGAAATGCAAAACAATGCAAATGAACTCGAGTGCGCGACACCGCACGTTTTTTCTTTTTGAAATGCGCGATAATGCAAAACAAGGAGATGCATGACAACACGAATGATGTGCAAGGCAATGACAACACGAATGATGTGCGAGGCGACGTATGTATTGAGGTGCATGACAATGCACAACAACGCTTACAATAAAATGCATGAGGGATGTGCATGACGGCGCGACATAACGCACCAGACAACATGATGAATGCATGCAACGCACGAGGGGCGACTTTTGAATCTTGTAAAAGGCAAAAGGATACAAAAGGATACAACATTGCATGCATTTGAGTGCCATGTACAGAAGACGCAGTCCGAGGTCAAAACGGAGGCCGGTTGAGCATCGGAGATACACTTTTTTGCACTTTCTTGAGCTATGAAGACCAGAAACCACTCATATTGCCTAAACAAGGCTGTGGGAACACCACCGGCCGGGCTAGGAGGCCACCGGCTGTCCACCGGCTACAAAAGAATTCCATCGGCACAATATTATGCCGGCCGGCACAAAATGTTGTCGACCGGCAAAAAGTTGCTGAGTCGGGACAGATTCGACTTTTCGCTTCGGGTGTTTTGAAATAGGGTTTCTAAACCCTATTTTCTTATTCTTCCTCCGCCGAAAACCATCTCCCTCTCTCTCTAGAGCCTCTTTCTCTCCTCATTTCCTCATTTCTTCGCGTTCTCGCGCCTTTTTCGTCGTTCGATTTGCGAAGTTCATCGCGTTTCGAACATTTTCGACCTATTGAAATTTCATTTCGGCACTCCTTTTGCTATTTTCACCTTTTTAGGACTTGTTCCCCTCGATTTCCTCTTCATTTCCGTGCCTTTTCACATCCCCCTCTCCGGCCTTTTTTCACCCTCCCGGGGGTTGACTTTTCGGTTAACTCTTCGTATTCCGACCCGATTTCCATTCCTCGACCATTTTCTCATCTCTCTTGACATGGCCGACGACATTCCACGCGGTGGGACTCCCTCGGATCACGAGATGGATCCCGAGGTCGAGCTCCTCCCGTTGAGCGAGCGCCCGTTTGACCCGGCGACCTACCGGCCGGCGATTCACGTTCTACCACCCGACGGACTGCGCCAGTTCAGGAGTTTTGACGTGGCGTTGGATCCTGAGCTCCTGCTACGCGAGCCTGTCTCCCACCTATCCTCCGGCACTTCCGAGGTAACTTTCTTTCTCTGCTTTACTTTCTGCAATGTAGAATGTTTAACTGCCAACTGCCATAGCTGATTACAGTCTTTAACTGCTCAGTTCCAATACACTGATACACTGTATATTGTAATTGATCACAAATATGTTTGCAACTGATTATCCGTTTAAGACTCACACGCGCACACACTGCACTAGCCTTGAACCGCTCAAACCACGGCACACACCGTATTTCATTGCGAACGCCATTGCCCGATACCTGTTTGAATCTGAAAAACTTGCACGCATGCCACATTTGCACCGAGCCACACAAACACGTTGACGCATCACACGTTGTAGTTCACTAAAAGCACACCGACACCCGGTATCTGTTTGAATCTGAAAATATGCGCGCATGCCAATTTGCACTGAACCACACAAACACGTTGACGCATCACACGTTGTAGTTTACTGTAAACACACCGGCACCCGGTATCTGTTTGAATCTGATAATATGCACGCATGCCAATTTGCACTGAACCACACAAACACGTTGACGCATCACACGTTGTAGTTTACTGTAAACACACTGGTACCCGGTATCTGTTTGAATCTGATAATATGCACGCATGCCAAATTTGTACTGATTTACTGTTTCCTCAAAACTGTACATTTTATATTGCTTCGTAACTTGTTTGAAAACAGGGAGATTCCCATACCATCCGCGGGTATGGGAACACTGTCGCTCGTGTGTGGTACGTCGAGCTTCCCGACGCGGTTCGCCATATCGTGGATCAGGCTGGCTTTGGCGCGTTCTGCAGGGGACTCTCCCAGCTCACGACATGCAGACCTCTCCTCGCCGCTCTGGTGGAGAGGTGGTGGGACACCACCGATTCATTTCACTTGTCTGCGACCGGGGACATGACGATGACCCTTTATGATTTCTCGATGCTCACCGGCATCGGGGTAGGGGGTGATCCGATCCCCTTTGACATAGACATGGATGAGTGGACTGCGGCTCAGGTCTACTTGCTTGGCGCGGCACTGCCCCTCGCGCGTCCCGGCTTCGTCCGGTACTCCTGGTTCGAGGTGCAGTTCCGGGTCCAGCCCCTTCTTGTTGATGCAGCTCCGATGACCCCAGAGGCCGTGGAGAGATATGCCCGCGGCTTCCTCATGTTCCTATTTGGGACGACCATCTTCGCCGACCGGGCGAACATAGTGCCTCTCTGCCTTCTCAGTGCACTGGTGGATGTCAGAGACATTCTGCATTATGACTGGGGTGGTGCTGCTCTGGCCACCCTTTACGGATATATGAGCTCAGCCTCCCGCGGCAGTGGACAGTTGCTCGGGGGTTACTGGCGTGCTTGGGAGGTACATTTCTTTTTCTGCCTTTCATTTCCGTTCTTTATTTTCTGTACTCTGCACACTGCACACACTGTAGTCTGCTTTACACTTGCTGTATACTGTACACACGGCACACACATACTCTGCTTTATGCTGACTATACACTGCTCACACTGTACACTCTGCGCAATACACTGTACAACGCTACTCACACTGTACACTCTGCACAATACACTGCAAAACACTGCTTTGCTATTTCTGCCTTCTATTCTGTATTTTGCTTTATCTGATAAATGCACTGGTATTTATCTTGCAGTTGTGGGTTTACGCCTACTTTCCTAGGCTCGCTCTTGTACCCGATGCAGAGACCCCTCTAGTCGTCCCTTTTTCACGCCGCTTTGACGGGAGATGCGTGCGGAGGCCCCGGGAGACCTTCAGCTTCTTCCGCCACTACTTCGACACCATCACCCCTGCCGAGGTATGTTTTACTTGCAGTGTAGTTAAGTTTCGCCCTTCCACTGTATATTTCAATAACAGTAGATAACAAATTGTATTTTATTTCAGATCACCTGGCGGCCGTGGGCTCCACTGCCAGCCGTGGTGCGGGATCGGTTTGCCGGTGCCGATGAGACCTCACGTTACCGGATTCTGCTCGAGGGCCAGGTCTGTCGGGCTTGGTACCTGGGTGAGCGTTTCTTGCGTCAGACCCTAGGCCTACTTGAGCAGATAGTCCCGGTGCATCCTCCTGAGCACATGCGGGATACGGAGAGGTTCACTGCCGAGCAGATGGCGGACTACACCATTGGCTGGGAGGCAGACCACTTCAGAGGCGAGGGCGATTACTCGGAGTACGTCCGGACCTTCATCATGCGACCTCTGAGCGGCGGCCGCCGAGTAGAGAGAGAGGGACCTGCGGCACCAGCGGCTGGAGCAGGAGCTGGAGGGAGGGCGCCGAGGAGGGCTCGAGTCCGGGACAGGGGTGGAGTTCAGCGAGGGCGAGGGACCGGTTGGCCTGCTCTGCCCGCTGCTTTGACTTTCCGAGGACAGGGTGGGGCGACCTATCAGATCCCCTTTGCTCCTCCACCAGCTGACCACGAGTTTGTCGGTGTCCCCGACTTGCCCCCGGTATGTATTACTGCATTCTTCGTCTTGCACTGTTATTTCATTTCAGTTTATTTGATATTCCACAGAATATTGATGCATCTGATACTTTTGCAGGCGTCCTCTGAGTACACCCGGCAGTCATTGGAGATGAATGCCTCCATGATGGGAATGCTACAGCGGACATTCGACCTCCTAGCCCTTTACAGCATTCCGGTATGTTCTTCCTGACCACAGCCTCAAACCATACACAAACTGCTTTACATAATCTGATGCACAACACAATATCTGATAAACTGCTCACGGCATCTGATACACTGTACTCACACATTGCATTCTGTACTGATTTAACTGCTCACAGTTTACATACACTGTACTCATACACTGCATTCTACACTGATTTACTGCTCACGGCATACACACGCTGTACTCATACACTGTGTTCTATACTGATTTACTGCTCACAGTATTCTGATGCGTTTGCCTTTCATGCTTTTTCAGCCTCCTTTCCAGATCCCTCCGGTGGATGGCGCTCCGGCTGGACCTCCCATTTCTACTCGGGATGGCAGAGCATATCCCCGTACCAGAGGGGGGCGCACTCATGTCGGGAGCAGCTCGCGGGCTCCGGTTCCGGATGATGAGTCTGAGGCAGAGACAGAGGCGGAGGAGACCGATGATGGCTCGGACTCGAGCTCAGATGGTGATGCCCCTAGTGGTGCCCCTGTTGATGACGCTCCTAGACCCTCGTCCAGGAAGAGGACCAGGACAGATTGACGGCCCCAGAGCCATTTTGACATTTGATACAGATTTTTGCTGTTTTTTGCTTCTTTTTTGCATTTTCCCCTTTTGTCAGTAGTTAGGGTACTTTGTACTGCCGCAGGCAGATTTTATTTCCAAAACTTATGTACTTGAAAAGATGATATGAAATGAAACAAACTTTTTGTCTGAAAAAAAGTGTTTACATTTGTGTATATTCCATACCCTGTACTGTATTGCATCATATTACACCTCAAATGTAAATGATATTGATCTGTTGTCTGAAAATTGAGCACTTGCACTGTGATAATCGGATAACCAACCAACTAACAGCAAACAACTCATACAAACCACTGCTTGAACTAAATACACAGCCCATACTCTACTGGGGATTGATCTGCATACAGCCCGTAATACAGCACTTGGTTCATTCTGCACACAGCAAACCCTGAACAAATAACCCAATCTGACAAGACGGATCATGAAACTGAAACAGTTGGAGTTGAAACATGCTCATAAGTCCCAAATTTTCCCTTTCTTTCTCCTACTTCGCACGAATGTAGAGAATGGCACAGCATTCAGAGCACAAACGATTTTTTGAAATAAAGAAGGGTTTTTAACTAGGGTATCGAGCCTACCACAGAACACAGCGAGACAGACTCAGACAGAGAAACGAAAGGCACACGACCTGAACACAACGAGACACACTCGGAAAAGACTCAAAGCCAAAATCGAGGCCGACAAATCAAAAGACACGACACACGGACATGTTTACATAAGGAGAGACCTCGAATCTCGAGGAGCCGATTCCTCCGGGTATTATTTCCCACCCTTTCTGATTTGTGATACTCACATCACTCGGCCCTCAGGCTCGGTTTTTCTCACAAAATCCTTTTCTTACTTTTCTCTCAACTTACTCCTCTCTATTCTTTATTCTCTCATTTTTCGTCCCTCCCCAGGGTGATTGATGAATGAATAGAAAGTCACAGGTTCACGCCCAACACTGTTAGCTCACGGCTATTTCTTCTGACGAATGGAGCGCCTTTCCGGCGAGTATGTTGACGGGGGAAAGACAGAAGACCTGACTCAATTGTGCCCCTAGTTCGTCACTTTGACCATTTTTTTTGTTTTCTTCCTAAAACAAGTTTTGACCAAAATGAGAGTTGGATTAACACACTTATTCGATTTTTGATTTGAAAATCATGCGAATCAGGCTGTGAGCACTGAAAATTCTCCTTTTGGGTCCAAACATGGTCCAATTTTGAAAAATGAAATAGTTTTCGGGAAAATAAGTCAACCTTAGTGAAAATTTTCAAAAACTATTTTCGCAAACAGTCAATGCTCAACGAGCGCGGAACTTACCCTCGAGGTATGCAACCTCGGATCGAAGGCAATGGGAAATCGCCCCTGGCTTAAAGGGGGATAAGGCAACGGAAAGTTGCCCCTGGTTTGAACGGTAACTCAGGGCAACTTATGGCACTGTATGGCAACGGAAAGTTGCCCCTTGTTTGGATGATGCCGCGGCACATTGTAAGCCAGTCCTTGTTGATGACGATCGGACCCTCAGACGCGGAGGAGACGAAGACGGTTTGAATCAATATATGGACACAGTCACCTGGAAGGTGTTGGTGGTTGGACTTCAAGAAGAAGTTGGTCACGTAGTTCCAGGTTGCTGTAATCGAGATGTTGGATTCAGAGGAGGCGAAAGTGATCAAAACCATGACATGGACTGAGACGCTATGGAAGCGTTGGGGGCTGGACTTCAAGATGAAGTTGCCTACGTATCCCAAACATGGGAATCAAGCCTTACGTAGTTCCGGTTAAGGTACACTCGGGTATTTTAACCTTCACTGTTTAGGCTCTAACTTTTGCCAAGGCGCCCAATGCGGGTTTTCGACCTTGCGAGCTTCTTTCTTCTCTTTTTTTTTCTCTTCATTTTTTCACGCTTTTCTTTTTCATCTTTTTGCATTTTCTTCATTCATTTTTCTTCTTTTCTTTTTTCATTCTTTGCATTTTTCTTTTTTTTCTTGCCCTAACTTTTGCCTGGGTCGCCCTTCCGGGTTTTCGGTCCAGCGAGCCTCTCAAAGGGTAAAAGTCTAACAAATCCATGCCAAATGGTTTTGAAATTGAAGCCCTCTGTATCCAGGAGAGCGACTGTTGGGTTGATTTGCAGAAGAATCCATCACGGTTGCTTCACGAGCCTTGCCTGGTGGGATCTGATCTTCTTGATCTGACTTTGATGCCTCTTGCTCGAGGGCTGCCTCAAAATGGGCCACACAGGCGTTTTATAGCACTGTTGAATGTTTTGAACGGATTCCAGTTTGCAATAGATAAATTGAATCTTGAGGCCGAGAGTGATCCTGGGCTGCACAATCTCAAGAGCGATTCCACACAGGTCTTTGCAAGGCTGCGCAAAACATTTCGTTTTTGAAAGTTTTTAAGAAAGCGACAAATCATTCGTGCTGAAGATAGTGTGGAACCAGTCTGGATCAAACCAGGATCCTTCTCAGTACTCACGCCGACAAGCATGATTTCATTCATTAAAAGCTTAACATGCCTCTCTCTCCCTTAAAATGATCAAAATTTTACAAAACCCGAGGAATTACTTCCTCTTTGTTTTCATCACCGCAGTGTTCGAAAAGGGTTTTACGAAAAGCTTAGGTCATTATAACGATGTTCAAGGCACAAGAGAGTAGGTGGTATGTACTATCGTTCCATTTACATCCTCTGGCACGGCCGACTCAAATAGCAATAAGTACAGAACGTGATAGCCACGGCTGTTTCATTCAAGTTTGCTGGTATAGCTAGCTCCTCGGCAGCAACAGACTCAAAAAGCAAAAACAAAAGGATAATTTCAAAACGGCGTTCGAGGCGACAACCCCGAAATCACCTAGTATTCTATACAAGAGGGACTGACTCATTACAACAAGACAGACCCTGTTAAGCAAAAAGACTGACTCAAGACAATGAGACAGACTCAAAACAAAACAAAAGACTGACTCGACACCCAAGTCAGAATTTACAAAATTAGCATTAACAGATGCCCAAAATGCGTGCCAAACGCCACATCCAAAAATGCGCCCGGCACTGCCCACAGGCGGTTCACCTTCTGACTACATACTTGCAGTGTCTGTGTCCTCAACATCCAACAACTGGGTGGTGACGAACTTTGCCGAGGTGGGGGGAGGATAACCTCGTTGTCAATCAAATCTTGCACCTCATGCCGGAGGCGAAAACAATTGTCGGTAGCATGGCCTGTCTGCTGGTGGTACGCACAGTACTGAGCAGGGTCATGAGTAGCAGGGAGATTCTTCGGGAGGGGCCGGGGCTCCAGGGGTTTAAGGTGTCCCCTCTCGGCAAGGATTTGAAGTGCCTTGGACAATGGCATGTAGAGAGCATGGAAGGCCCTGCGCCCTCGGGGCAGGTATTTTGGAGCCTGAGCACTCTTGCTAGATGTACTAGCGAACGGATCGGCGGGGGCGGCCTTGGATTTCTGATCCTTTCCGGACGCAAGGTTGGGAGTGGGAAGAACTGTTTCGGCATGACGGGGCCTGTCCCGGTTCTCTGATTGACTGGAACTGCCCTCAGGCGGAGTGGGGAAAGCGTCCTCTACAGCTTTTGTCATGACTGCAGATATCTGTTGCTTGTTCATCCCCCCTTTCATAGCCTCGACTGCCCACAGCAGCTGTGTTCGATAGGGTCGGCATCTGTCTTTATCTTGCCTTTGTCTCCGGCCTCAGCCTGATCTAGAGTTTGGTTTGATGCGTCGTTGCCATAACTGGAGGTCATCTCCGATTGGCTGAGTTCAATTACTATCCGTTCCAATAGCGGGGGCTCCTGGGGTACAAAGCCTCCGGCATATGGTGCGGCTGGTGGTGAAACAGACATTCCATAGGCGAGATCTGCCACGGATCTTTGAAGATCACCTATCATCCCCATTAGTTCAAATGTAGTAGGCTCGCGAGCCTGATATAGCTGAGGGGCCCAAACTGGGTGCGCGGCCGGCGATCTGGGTGGATGCGGCATGTCAACAGTAGTCTCACTGTGTAGGGTGATTCCTTGATCCAACGCGGCCGTCATAACCACGATCTCTTCTGAATTTTGCATCATGCTAAGTCCTGCCTCAGCAAGGAGAAGACACTAACTGTTCTGGATCAATTCTCTGAATCTCTGAACTGAAACGGAAAAACAAGCAGTATTTCAGCCCCAAACAGATCAAACACAGGTGTAACCGAACAACTGCACTCTGCTACTGATCACTGTTCCCCAGAATCACTGTTCAGAACTGAACTGATACCCGCGGATATAACTGATTCTCAACAACACTGATACTAGCGCCCTCGGGCCTGATGTTCAAACTTGCAAACTGATATATGCGTTCCCTGCAGAGATATACTCTAAAAGCACATAGCAGGTAAAAGAGAGCAAACACCCCTACGTTGGGGTAGGGTTTCCCTGTCCTATTTTGTCAGGAGCTAGGGTTTCACTACGCACGCAGCGGTTTCAAACAACCTATATCGGGTAAGCAACCTGTCCTAGTTTGGAATGGTCACTATGGATCCGAATATGCACTAGGTCGAATGGTCAAAAAGGGTGCCCCGGTAAAACCGGGGTTTGTGTTCCATACTGGCAGAGCCCGCAACCGGTCAGCCTTATGGTCATGCCTTGACAAGACAAGCCTCCAGCAAACCGCTCAGGAATAGCAGATGGCCAACACGGTGTCCTTGGCGCACCAATGCACATGCAATGCAAAGAGACACATAAGTGTAGTCAAAACAGGATATCACGAGTTCGAGTCAAGCTCTCTAAACTCCCCAGCAGAGTCGCCAGAAACTGTAGACGCGCCCTTGAGCTTCACTCTACAGTTCGGACTCCCCTTGTCACGGTTCTTAATCTGAACCAAAGAGTCCAACTCTGGCAAATCGTTTTGAGAAAAACAGATTTTTTGAAAGAAGTGCCAAACATGGACTGCTTTGCCAGATACAGAGTCGCCACCTAAATATTTTTTATGGGGGAATTTAGGAAACCCTGACTCGGTGCCGAAGGCCACGTGTCCGTCATTACCAAATGTCTTGGCTCGGGAGCTTGGGTACGATCGGGGAAGGTCAGCTATGAGCACCCCCTTTCGCCCAGTCCGAAGACCGGCCTCTACTAACCGTGATATCCGATTTTGAAAGCGTTATGTGTTCTTATTCCGGTTATTAGCTTAGAATTACTATGTTATGCGCACAGCAAACAAGTATAGACTAGATTGCCAAATTTGGAAATAAGCATTGCATATCCGTTCGTTTTGAAAAGGGCTTTGGAATTTGCTACTCGCAAGTAGGCTAAAACACGGATTTCAACGAGTTTTTCCAACTCAAACAATCCAACCTCCACCCACAGGCATTCAAGTAGTTTATCTCATATAAGCATTTAGCCACATGGTAATCATGCTGTTATGGCAACATTCACACGCATGCGATATGCTAAAGCATAGAAGCTTACATTGTACTCCGTGCCAAAACAATAAACTAGTTAGCAAAATATGCATGATCTAGCTCATGTTAAGATGACTAATGCAACGCATACAGAGTGCAATTAGACAGGCTCGGCTATCCTAAACATGGCATGTGAAATGCACGAGTAACACGTATTCAAGTTAGATTTGAAATACAATGCAGTTAGCGTGATGTACCGAGCCCGGTGCATGTCAACAAATGCATGGATGCACGCATGCATTGCATAAGGTATGCTAAAATAAACGTGCCCTAATCTACCATCGTAAGCAGGTAAATAAAAGGGAAGAAAGAAGTGGGGGTTGGAAGACATACACACCACTCACGCACGCTTATTACAAATTTGCCCTCGCTCGGAGGGACCAAATAAATATTACAGATTAATTAACTACGCAAGCTAATTAAATATTACAAATTGCCTAATTAATTAACAAATTAACTACGCTAAGAAAAACAGTAAACCGCCTCGGGGCGAGGGCTCAATGCATGCGCGCTCGGGTTCCGCTTGGAATTGCACTGCCATGCCTAGCCTGCCTCTGTTTTCCCTACTTTGCCCTTCTGAAAATTGCCAAAGTCCTAAGGATGCCTCTCAGGATACTGGGAATCATCACCGGCCAAGTAGAATGATCACCGGCAGTGAATTTGTGGTCACCGGCACAAAATGAATCCATCGGCTGTCTATTGACTGCCGGTCGGCACTAAATACTGCCGACCGGCAATAAGTTCCTGCAGAACCTGCAACTCACAGCAGCAGAGGGCAAAAC
Organism: Camellia japonica; assembly: GCA_030407325.1. Classification (NCBI taxonomy): domain Eukaryota; kingdom Viridiplantae; phylum Streptophyta; class Magnoliopsida; order Ericales; family Theaceae; genus Camellia; species Camellia japonica. The sequence goes on along the minus strand of JAPPVO010001904.1, from coordinate 1,859 downwards.
TTGCATGGCAATACAATTCAAGCCATTTATGCACCAATCACACTCCCTATCATGTTAATGACTCAAGGGAGGATGTGCCTCGATTCTCGGGCCACCAATCACGCATTTCCATGCATGATGGCCCAAAGAGCCAAGTGTGCAACTTCTATTTCAAATGAAATGCAAAGCAAACAAACAAACAAGGTCCAATTCCTATCACCAAATCAAGGAACAAGACATGCATGCAAGATGCAATGCAACCTAGGCATGCAAGCTAAGGATGCAACATGGCATGGCAAGGCACTTATGCAAGTGTACAAGCAAACATGAGGCAATGCAAATTCATGAAAAGATGACTTAAACACGATTTAGGCAGCCCTAAATAGGCCTAAAACAATGGCCAAAATGCAAAGGAAATGAGACCAAACACACATACACACATGCACATGTCAAGGCACAAACCTAAGCATTAAGCAAGCAACTTTCAAGCACACTTAAAAGAGGCTAAGTATGGACAACTAGCATGCATAGAAAGCTTTGAAAATCATGTAAGAATATGATGCCAAATCAAGCAAACAAGATGAACAAGGCATGCAATTAAGGTCCAAGTACTTGAGGCAAGCCAAAGGGGGATTGAACCACACTTGATGTAATCATGCATGGCATGCATTAAACAACTAAAACAGATTTTTGGTGCATAAAACCAAGCCCAAAGGACCACCTAGATGGCATCTAAATGGCTTGAATTCAAAGGCATGCACAAATGCACTTTCAAGGAGCATACAACACAAGCTCATAAGGCATTAAAGAAGCATGCAAGGCAAGCATACAAGCATGTTAAAGGGACTGAAATAGCATGGAAAATGGTTCCAAACCATTGAAATGATGCAAACAAAACATGCTATACACTTACATATTTAAGGCCAACAAGCCCAAACTACAAAGAGGCTATACCAAACATGCCAAGATCGACCCAAACAACTATGGACAGACCTAAAACATGATGAAATAAGCACAAGAGCTTCACAAAGCTAAGCCTAAAATATGCTAGAATTAAGGTTTACAACCCAAAGCAACTTAAGGCCTAAACATAGCATTACAAAGCATCTATGCAAAACATGCATGGAGTACCAAAACCAACTTAATACAAAGTTATAACATGGCAATATAAGCATAAAACACAGCCATGGCATGCTCAACACACACTTGAACAAAGACTTCCCTAAGAGACCAAAAATGGTCCCTTTCAAGGACAACAAGGAGAGGGGGGTGGCCCTCCCCTTTTGGAGACTTCAAGGCACCATCTCCACCACTGAAATCCCTCAAGATTCCAGTGGTGAAGAGGCCCAAACACCAAAGTCTCGAAACTTGCACAAAATAGCACAAAATGAGGCCTTTCAAGGCCTAAGGGTGGTCAAACTTCCCCAAAGCACAAAACACTCTTAATAAACTATCAAGAGGGCCTAAAAACAGAACTTTTTTGTATTAAACACTAAGCACAAAAACAGCTCTAAGATAGGTAGAAATAGGATGCAAAAATGGGGTAAAAAGGACTAGTTTCTTACCCTTGTTGACCTTCTTCACCAATGTTGATATTGTTGCTTCTTTGAGCTCAAATCCAACCAAGGACCTCAAGAAAAAGCTCTAGTCCTTGAAGAAAACAAGAAAAAGTGAAAGACTAGGTGTTTGTGTGCAATAGTAAGACACAAAGCACCTAGAACACACACAAGGGAGATATAGAGATAGGATATGAATGGAACTCAAACCCTAAAACCAGAGCTTGCTCTGAGTTGTTTTCTTACTAAAAAAGCCAAGGGGGAAGGGCTCCTCTTATAGAGGAGCCAAACTTGTAATGCTTACAAGTTAAGCAACCAAGAGGG
>JAPPVO010001903.1:0-59518 GCA_030407325.1 Camellia japonica | reverse complement strand
CCAAAAACAACAATTGCTTAAAGGCAAGCCAATTAAGATGACCATTATCACATACATAACATATATGTTTAACATATAGTAAGATTTGCTTAAGTTCATTCCTAAGAAATATATAATTTTTGGGCTATGTTCAGATTTGCTTGAGCTCTCTCTCTCTCTCTCTCTCTCTCTCTCTCCCCCCCTCCAGATTTCTACAAATCCACAACCCTAGCTCAACGCTATATATATATCTTATATGTATATGTACATATTGTGTGTCTATGTTCCCAAATGCATCTATTGATTCTTAGCATTTTAGACTTTAAATCCTTAGATTTGAATCCACGTCTAAACTCAAATCCATGTTTCTAGTAGTGCAATCTAAGGAAAATGGTTAACGAGCTACAAGAAAGCATACTGTATGAAATATGCAAGCGGTTGAGCCAGAAAGGTAACAAAAATAAGTATAGAACAGACTATGCAAAGCAAAAATAAAAATGAGAGCATTTGACAACAAACAATAGAACAACGAAATTTTTTGCAGTTGAGCTGGTTAAGAAATTAACACTTCTGAGATAATTTATGATCTTTGATTTCTAATAATGAGGAGAAGTGAAAATTGAAAAGCAAGAGATACTTAAGTGTGAACAATTTCATTATCTAGATTCAATTATTAATAATGATGGAGAGAGAATGGAGACGATGAGGCCCATAAACTAACGTACGTTGGTTAGAGTGGAGGAATACTTCTGGCATAATATGTGATTGACGTATACCAACATAATTGGGGAAAAAAAAAATTATAAAACAGTTATAAGGTCAGCAACGCATCATAAGACAAATGTTGAGCAACTAAGAAATAACACGCAAGTAAAATGAACGTAGCTGAGATGAGAATGTTGAGGTAGATGTGTGGTAAGACCATGAAAGGTAGAATCAGAAATAAATTTGTTTGTGAAATGGTAAAAGTAGCACCAACTGAACATAAGTTGAGAGGGAACAAATTATAATGGTTTTGTCATGTATAATGAAGACCGATAGAGGCAACAACGAGGATGTTTGATAGGATCACGGTTCATGGAAACGCTAGGCAGGAGGGAAAGACCTACGTTGATATGGGATAGTGTAATAAATAAGAATAAGAATATACTTGAGCATATGACCCTTGATAGAGTATAACAGAGAAAAAAGATTTAGGTAGGTCACCTAATGTCATGACATTGAAGTCCAATCACTACCAAGATTTCCAACACAGTATCTGACTTTTCACCAATCAAATAACACCTAATCTCAAATTTTGTAATCATAAGTAAATGCTAGACGAAAATATCCCAGTTCATAAGAAACATTGCTAGCAATTGTAGCAATATGAGGAATTCTACCTTCATAAAAACACATCTCTGTGTGAACATTGTCACTTTAAAAATAAAAATAAAATAAAAAAATGAATGCCCTTCACATCTAATAATTGCGACATTCAATAACTACTAAATGGTTTTTTTTCATTCATCAAACTGCCCAAAATTGCAAAACAATTTACTTCATTCATCTGTCAAAAAACTTAAAATTATAATTGCATAGCATTTGCACCTACCACTAGTATATATGTATATATACATCTAGCCCCCAAATTACAAGCTATTCCGATATCCAGAAATGCCGAATCCCAAACATTTGGTCACTTTGGACAGCTCACTTCATTCCAGGAATTCTACTAAGTTAGCATAGGATAAACATAGCCAACCAGTAATCCAATTTAACAAAATACACAAACAATGGCAAGTTTTCTCATAGAAACATATGATGCAAATCAAATCACACCAAGGCTATATATACATCATTCTTGCACACTACATATCACTGTGTTCAAACATAGCCGAACAAAGAAAAAACCCAGAATTAAAATCAAACACAGAATTGTTCCACCATATAAAGCGCACACCCATGTGCGTATACATTACACACATACATGGCTTAGAGAAGCGAAACCCAGAAGCAGAATTTAATCACAGTTACTAATTCAATAAAGGAAATGGAAGAAAAATGGTAGAATTCAGAATCAGTGATGAGATCAGCGAGTTGGGTCCTTACCTTTTGATTGGATTTTACAGTTCTGGCAAGAAAACTAACACCACAGCCACGAAAGCTGTGTCGTCCACGAAGAACTTGATGAATCTCTCTCTATTCAAAGCTCAAACTGCAGATTTGCTCATTGTTTCTTATTCTGTCCTTCATTGACAGTGACACTATAGTACGGTTTAGTAACGTACTTTATGGGTACGAAGTACATTAGTATTGATCGCTTCACGTTTCACAAAAGGGACCCAAAGGCTATCCCAAAGAAAATTATCAAATTTGTCAAAATGATTCATCCACTAATTTGAGTTTGCGTGAATTATCTCAATTATATAATTTGGATGTCTCGCTAGATGACCATCTAGACAATTATTCGGATGGTCCGCGTTACTCTTGTTAATTAGACTATCACCGTTGTTTATCCGTGTATCAATCAACATTCACTTAGATCACCGTCCGTCAAACGATTGACATGTAGAAATTCAAATAATTCAAGTTAACCCAAATTTAATAGATGTAACAATACTTTTTTTTATCAAACACGTGGAATCCACTCTCATGTAAGTCACTGCTTATGTAGGTGTTTCAGCAAAAAGTTTGATAGTTTTCTTGGGATCTCTAGTGGTTTTTTTTTAGAAAATTAATTTTTTTTAATGAATTATTTAAATATTTTACTTAATTTTTTTATTTTTTAAATACATAAATATACTTCAAAAGTATAATATTTGTAAAAAAAAATTAAAAATTCACCAAATACAAAATAAATAATAATAATCTTATTTTGTTATATTCAATGAATTTTTAAAGATTTTTTTACAAATTTTAAACTTTTTAAGTATACTTAAATTAAATGGGTCTAAAAAATGATTAAAATATTTTTTAAAATCATTAAAAATACAAAAAAAAAAATGAATTGAAAACTCCAAATCAAACAAGATGAAAGATATAATTTTGATAATTAATAGTTATAAATTTTATCACTGATCTATAATTATTTTTCAAAATTTCAACTGAATTGAAAATTTCCCTTGATCTTTTACAGACATAAGGATATAATAATTAATAAAGTTAATTAGTGAAAAGTTTATTACTATGGTGTCATATGTTATTCGGTTCAAAAATTTATCCTTTTTAGTGATAAACATAAGAGTTTAAAAAGTAATCGAAAAAATGTCGGCGTCTGAAAAGTTGTCAAAAAATTGGTTGAAAAGCCGCTAGTGGTCAGCAAACAGCAATCGGCGAGTGGTGACGATGAGCTAGACATATAAGTGAAGAGATAGGTAACATATATGTATATATGTATATGACATTTAGACAGATAGTTAGATACGTGACACATGTACAAATAGATAATATTTGGATAGATAAGTAACATTTGGACAAATAGGTGTCCTTTTGGAATGATCAATATCTTTTTAATCCAAAAAGATTTAAAATTGAACCTATTAGCCCAAAAATTTCATAAATGAAACTCTGCATGAGCATCAATAATAAATTGTATATAATTTTTTTTAATTTATTTTTATTAAGCTGTGACGCCCCAAATTTTATTTTTTTTTTTTTTTTTTTTCTTTGAGACATCATAAGAATTTAACTAACAATAACTTGCTAGATAAAATTTTAACTACTAATTAGGAAATTTTAAATTCTTACATAGTCAAAGTCCAACAACCAAATAAAACTACAAGTTCACACACAACACCACAACATAGTTAAATACTAATACAAGAAATAACATGCTTTTATTTTGATAAGATCTTGGCTCTAAGTTAGCCAAGGCTCGATATTAGCAGCAACTCCCATTTCAGCTTCGGTTCCTTCTTCGGCATAATCTGGCATGAAACGCCAGGGCAACAAAATATATGCCATGAGTTTTGCAACACAGTAAGAAAAACATAACCAACCTACCATTCTTTTTAAGAGAAAAATAATAAGATTCTAAACATGAGATAACAATATAATTGTACACATAAATTACAACCATTAGGATAATTTTCAGTAATATTAATAAATTAGGTGACACTCGAAATCTCACCACAGAGATTTAACTTACCAATCACCAAGCATGGCAACGGTTAATTTGAAACCCCCCTTGGTCAAATATTTAAGTGTTACCAATCGTAACTACCAGGGATGCCCACGTCCGGAGTTATATACCCAAGTAGTGGCATCCGTGGTCTGCCCCAGGGACCGGTCTGCCAGGGGTACGTAACCTCCCTGTGTGCCACCTGCACATCCACCCTTATTCCAAAACCGAATACCGAAAAGGGTTCAAATAAGTCCCGTGCCATCTTAGGATTCCGCGACACAATTTACACGAGAATTCTCAAAACCAGGGCTCACCCTGAATACCCGGTATTAACCCTTCATCAGTAACTCATTATATACCGTTAATCCTTTTGGTTAATTTATATAATAAACACAAATTATTCAAATCTCAATCACCAATAATGTATACCAACTAAAGAAAAACTCCCAACATAAAATATTATGCATGTCACCCAATAATAGTTCAATGTACAAAATTTAGTAAACAATTACTTAAAACCATGGTATGAACATAATAACTTAAATACAAGAAATAAACCATAAATGCACACCAGCACAAATTTTTGATTTACTAAATTAGTATAATATGAAAGTGGTGATTTTATCCTATCCAGAAAAATTTTCAGAATATATATCTTGCAAGTAACATTTTAAATACATTACGTATACAACTCTAAAATTCATATCAATCTACAGAATAATCCATAAACATGTTATGGTCATTTTTCAGAAAGAATTTTCCAAAAATAAATTATGAATAATTCTTAAAAATTCCAAGGGTGTTTATGACACAGATTTGTCACATTTCCTTATATTAATTCCATGCTTAAATTTATAGATCAAACCCATAATCTAAAAATTTATCATGAAACTAGACTTCTCAAATTTCATCTTTTAGTTAGAAATTACCAGATTTGGCTTAGTATAGAATTTTAAATAAATTTTCAAATACATGGTAAAATCTGTCACACAGTTTCAGATTTAGTTAAAATTTGTATAAATTCGTAAAAAGCTCAAAAATTGTTTTCAAAAATTTCTAGATAAACTAGACATCATTATCAACAACTTTGTAGAAGAAATCATCTCGAAATTGTGAGTATAAAATTATCTAAAAATTCGGGTAAATATGCTGGCAGATTCAAAACAGGTTATTCTCAATACAGTTTTAGATTTAGTAAACAATTTGTATAAATTCATAAAAAGCTCAAAATTGTTTCCAAGAATTTCTAGATAAACTAGACATCATTATCAACAACTTTTTAGAAGGAATCATCTCAAATTTTGAGTATAAAATTATCTAAAAATTCGGGTAACATGCTGGCAGATTAAACAGATTACTCTCAACACAGTTTCAGATTAAAAATTTTTATAAATTCGTAGAGAGCTCAAAAATTGTTTCCAAAAATTTCTGGACAAACTAGATATCATTATCAACAACTTTGTAGAAGAAATCATCTCGAAATTTTGAGTGTAAAATGTTCTAAAAATTCGGGTAACAGGTTGGCAGGTTCAAACAGATTATTCTCAACACAGCTTCAGTTTTAATTAAAAATTTGTATAAATTCGTAGAAAGCTCAAAAATTGTTGCCAAAATTCCTGGATGAACTAGACATAATTATCAACAATTTTGTAGAAGAAATAATATCTAAATTTTGAGCATAAAATTGTCTAAAAAATTCGGGCAAACATGCTGGCAGATTCAACACAGTTTTAGACAATGTATCAAATGTACATAATCTGAAAATTTGCAATTAATTAAAAAAATGAGAGGGTTGAGAGGGTTTTCTTACCTAGTGGTAGGGTTGAAATGGAATAATGAAATGGTAGGAAAATATGCAACCTCAATCTCCTCCTCTTCTTCCACAAGAATTCCTTCTATTTGGATGTAATGGTTTATGCTTAGTCTAGAAACATGAACTCTCTATGCCAAAAATATGAGCTCAACTAGATGCAATTTAAAGACTCCCTCCGAGGTTAGCTCTCTCTCTCCCACTCTCTCATACATTTTTTTTATTATTTTATTATTATTTTTTTTTTTTCAAAAAATTCCATTCCCTTTCTACAATTTCTAAGAGTAAACTTTTCCCTAAATTTTATAAAACTTTCCCTAAATTTTATAGCTTTCCCTAAATTTTATAAACTTTCCCTAAATTTTATAGCTTTCCCTAAAATTTTATAAAGATGGTGGGTTGGTAGGAGCTATGGGTTGTTTGCCCATGGTTGTAAATTTTTTTTTTTTTTTTTGTCTTTGTTAGTGATAGAATTGGGTTTATTTAGCACTAATTTTTATACTATTATATATATATTAGGTAGATTCTGAATACAATTAAGTAATTTAGTTATTTATTTTCTTTCAAGAATAATTTAAATATGGGTTTTCACATAAGCATAATAGAAATTTAAATTTTAACAATAACTTATTATAATAATACAGCAACCGTCACATCAATTAACAAAAAAAAATTATGAATTTTAACAATAATCTACAAAATTTACTAAACACAAAAAAAAATTAGGGTAAACTACACTGACACCCCATGAGGTTTATATTTATTACAATTCCCTCTCTCACCTTTTGAAAATTACATCTCTCCCCCTGAGGTTTAAAGTTTCATTACAGATTCCCCCAATCAACAATTTAATTTTTTTAAATACCAATTTTGCCTTCATTGGGTAAATTACATTGACATCCCTTACATTTTAGAAATTACAATCCCCTCCCTAAGGTTTAAAGTAGTATTACCAATTGCCCCCATCAGTTAGTATTATTAGTTGGAAAAACAATTCATTGAAAAAAATTTAATTGGAAAAAAATTATTTGAAAAAAAAATTAATTGAAAAAAAAATTTGTTAGTAAAGTTTTAAATTTTTGTTTAAAAACCAACGTAAACTCATTTTTTGAATTTACGTTTTTTCCTCAAATTTACAAACTAAGACAACTATTTATAAACCAAAAAAATTACCAAACAAGTTTTTATAACAGTTTTTAAAAATTTTGTAAATATAAATTGAAAACTGAAAACGAAATGGTTACCAAACAGACTTGATGGTAAAAATGTTATAAAATTAACAAATAATTAAATAAGTTACCAACATAAAAAATGACTTATCAAAAGATTCTTAGGCTATGTATGGTTGGTTTTTAGAATTTTTTTTAAAAAATTAAAAATTAATTTGTTAAGAAATAAAAAAAAAAAAATAATTATCATTTTTATATAATTTTTATCTTTCGAGTGATTAGAAATAATGTTTTACAAATTAAATTGAATAAGCTATACGTATGCATATAACCTGCCCAAAAGTTAAAATGATAATTATTTTTTATTTCTTAACCAAATTAATTTTTAATTTTTTAAAAAAATTTCTAAAAATCAAACCATACATAGCCTAAGAATGTTTTGATAAGTCATTTCTTACGTTAGTAACTTATTTAATTATTTGTTAATTTTACGACATTTTCACCATCAAGTTTGTTTGGTAACTATTTCGTTTTCAGTTTTCAATTTATATTTACAAAATTTTAAAAATTGTCATAAAAACTTGTTTGATAATTTTTTTGGTTTATAAATGGTTATCTCAGTTTGTAAATTTGGGAAAAAAACGTAAATTCAAAAAATGAGTTTACATTGGTTTTTGAACAGAAATTTAAAAACTTTACTAACAAATTTTTTTTTCAATTAATTTTTTTTTCAAATAATTTTTTTGCCAATTAACTTTTTTTTCAATGAATTTTTTTTTCCAACTAATACTAACCGAGGGGGCAATTGGTAATGCTATTTTAAACCTTACGGAGAGGATTGTAATTTCTAAAATGTGAGGGGTGTCAATGTAATTTACCCAATGAGGAAAAAATTGGTATTTAAAAAAATTAAATTGTTGAAGGGGGAATGGGAATCTGTAATGAAACTTTAAACCTCAAGAGGAGATGTAATTTTCAAAAGGTGAATGAGAGAACTGTAATAAACATAAATCTCAGGGGGGTGTCAGTGTAATTTACTCAAAAAATTAATTTCACTTATTTCATTTTTATTTATTTATTTTTAAAATTTCTTCTTATATCTCTCACTTTTTTCTAACCACCAGTCATTGCTCATCTCTACAGGCTATCATTGCCAATAACCTCCACCGCCAACCACTTCTAGCCATCACCTCTCTCGGTAACCAACCACCTCCTACTGTTGGTAACCACATTTGGCTACCATCTCTTATTAAAAACTACTTTCAACTACCACCTTAGACAACCAATCAGCCATCATTTTCAACTATCAACAATCACTTTCGTTCACCACTTTCTGTGGCCAACAACCATCTTTGGTTACTACCAACCACCTCCCATGGTTGACAACTACTTCCGGTCACCATTTCTAATTGTCAACAACCACTTCTCGTAATCATCTATTTTTACTTATTTTCAAAATACATTTTTAAAAAAACTTGTGTACCAAATACATTTTTATTTTCTATTTTACTTAAAATTAATAAATATATTATCGAACAGCACCATTACTCAAACAAAAAATTTCAACTGAGTCTATAATTTAAACATGTCCATTTAATTACAGTCATGTAATTATTTTGAAGAAATATTAAATATTCACAATTTAGATTAACAAACTCATAGGCAATGATTTGGTAAGGAAGTTGGGCATTATATGGTTAGTTTTACGTGTGTAATAAATTAAAAGTTGACACCTATTATACTATATTATTGTGGATCAAATTAAAAAAATTAAGAGTCTTAAACATTTTCCATTATTTTATTACTATATTCTATTGTTTCAAAAAATAATTGCATGTTCTTATTAATAAATAGACCAGATAACACTTGATGTTTATAAAATAATAATAGAAAACCTCGCATTAGGCAATATGTAGCTTAACTCAAAATTTTATTAAAATTTATAAATTTGAGTTACAAAAAAGTCTTGAAAAATTTAGTTAAACATTTGAGTCTCTTTGACTTAAAGCAAAAATTTGAGCAAAATTTTATTTGGTATAAATTGAGTCCATGTGTGAAGGGTATTTTAAAAAAAAATTATTTAAATTTAAGTTTGATATAAATTTAAGTAAATGAAAATGATCCTTCTGCATAATAATAAATATAAGTAAAAATTAGGCAAATTAAAAATATACCTTTTGAGGTTTATAAAAAATATAGGTTCCTCCATCACATTCGAAAAATTACATCCTAATCCTTGAGGTTTTTAATCACATAACAAATGACATTTTCCGTTAATCAACTATTAACTACCAGAATCTGTGATATAAGCAACAAAATTTTTTTTTTAAATACCTATATTATCCTTTATGAAGTTAAACACTTTATTTTCTTTTTATTTTTCCTATTCTACCTTAATTATTCGCCTTTTTCTTTCAACTAGTGCCACTACCCTCTCCTACTCTCGATCAATACCACTGTCATTATTATCTACAAGTATTTTATATCGTCGAGAAGAGTTGGAGAATATTGTGATGATATGAGAGAGAGAGAGAGAGAGAGTTGGTGAATTGTGAGTGGAAATGAAGGTTGTAGAATAATTTTGGGTAATGAGAAAAGCTCGAGACCTACAAGAATTCATCCGTAATGATGTGGCAAAAGAGTTGGGTTCAATGTAATTAAGTGTGTGACAAATTAAAAATTAACACTTATATATCGTGCCACATAATTTTGGCATAAATTAATGGACTTTTTTAGGGGTTGCAAAAATTTTCTTTTGAGTTTTTTTTTTTGTTTAAGTCAACTGAAGGATAAATTCTCACAATGAAATATTGGTGATTTTTAGAATATGAGAAGAGAATCTAGTATTTTTGCAAATTTCAAGAAACATATTTGTAATTTATCTAAAAAAAATCAGGTCATAAGTCAAATTTTAAAATTTTTGGGATAATAGTCCCAAACTCTATTTTTTTTTTTTTTTTTTTTTTTTGTGTAATTGTTTTTTTATTCAAAAGAACAAAATCATTTGAAACACCATATTATTCCCCCATATCCATCTATTTGTCACTGCCCACGTCACTTAAAATATCCAAATGTCATCTATTTATCCATGTATCATCTTTTATTTGTTCATATGTCACTTATTTATCCATTTAATCTGTTTATCTGTCCAGACACCATCACCAGTCATTGCCATGACTTTTCCAACCATTTCTCTTCAGTTGTCCGATAGCCGGTCCATGGTAGTTCAACAGCAATCTAGCAATGACCTAGGGGCAGTAGGGTACAAATAGAAAAAAAAAATTAAAATAATAATTTGTCAATTTTACTAAATAATTTTATTATTATTATGGAAAATTTACTTATAAATCTCATCTTGAGAAATGGTGATCCGTTTAGTTTCAAAAATTTTCTTATAGACTAATTAATCCCATTAATTTTGGAAAGGTTAATATATTATTTGAAAATTGGATTTACGGTTATACCATTATTTCTATTATGTTTCTTTTTTTTTTTCGTTTGTGCTAGAAATGTAAAATACACAATTTATGAGAATCAAATTTGAAATGAATTTTTAAATGAGAATCTTTTTTATTTGGAAAATATTTCAAAAGAAGTACGAAAAGGACTTGAAATATGATATTCTCTAAACATTCCAAAAGGAGGTGGAATTCTTTAAATATTTCAAAAGGAATACAAAAACTCTTTAGTAAGTTTTGGACAAATGTATAATTTTAAATTGTAACACTCCAAAAAAAAACTCCTTAGTATAACACTCCAATGTTAACACACAAAAAACTTTTTAGTGTACGTTTTTCAAATATAACACTCCAATGTAACACTCTAAAAAAAAGATGTGGAATTCTTGAAACCATTCCAAAAGAATGTGTGATTCTTCAAACCATTCCAAAAGGAATATAAAAATTTCTTAGTAAGTTTTGGATAAACTGTATAATTTTCAAAATGTATAATTCCTTAGTAAGTTTTTTAATATTTTTGTATGGGTTACATTAGAGTGTTACGTTTGAGACTACATTGATTAAAGTGTTACGTTTGGAAAAAAAAATAGATTAAGAAGTTTTTTTATGTGTTATATTAGAGTGGTACGTTTGGAAAAAGTACACTAAGAAATTTTTTTTGAGTGTTACACTGTTACATTTGGAAAATGTAGCAATCCCGGTTTCAATCTTTCTTTTTGTTTTGCCACTTCGACTGGGCCGGTCGGGGTCGAGGGGCAGTGCCCCTTTGCGAGGGTCCAGGGGGCAGCGCCCCTTGGCGGGTCCAAGGGCAACGCCTGGCGGGGGTCAAAACAAAAATTCAAAATGCATTCGAAGTTGCTTGTCCGCTCGAGTGGTCGTTTATGCGCTCGAGCAGAGAATGTTTAATTTCAGAAGTTTGACCTGTCTGCAAAAGTACTGGGATACTGTATTTGACGCTCGAGCGGGGCTTTCCACGCTCGAGCGGACCATGTATTATATCAATTCGTGAATCTGATAATTCACATTACTTTTGTGTATCTCTCTCTCTCTAAAAACTTTTCCTCTCCCTTCTCTCTACATCTCTTACCAAAAACCTCACAAGATCTTTGATTTCTTCAAATCCTTTGGGATTTGGACCTAAGTTCTTCACCAAAGTCAGTTATCTAGGCGAGGGCTACGTTGTGTGCGGTGCAGATCGAGTTTAGGCATTGTTGATTTTTGGGGTTTCATCTCAGATTCTCTTCAAAACTTGAGGTAGGGATTTTCTACACTCTAGTATGATTTTTAGCTTAGTTATTTGCTATTGTGTATAGATGATGAGATTTGATTGTGGTTTAGACAAATCTAAGATTTGGGTGAAAAAATGAAAAGAGGAGTTTTTGATGTATATGAGATAAATGATGTTTGGGGTTGAATATAAACTCTTGGTGTACCAAAATAGTTGATTTTGGGTATTTGGGTCATTATTGGAAAAAGGGGGATTTTTGCCCTAATTTGAATGAATGATTATTTTGTATAAATAATTAGAATTAACATTGAATATGTTAAATTGGATGATTATTGATATAAATGGTGATATTGGATATGTATTATCTCACATATGGAAGTTTTGAATAAACTATTAAATCCGAGATTGAATATTTGTTTAGAGATAAATGTATTGGGCTATCGGTGGAGGATAGCTATGATTGTTGTAGAAATTGCATGAAGATTAGGCGATTTAATGCTAATCAAATGTTGGTTGTCATTGCATATGACTATGTTTATATATACATGGGTGCCGATTCCCGCGGACGAAATATCCGTAAAATGGCATATTTGAGAAAATCATATATATACATGGGTGCCGATTCCAGCGGATGAAATATCCGTAAAATGGCATATTTGAGAAAATCATATTTATATATGGGTGCCGATTCCCGCGGATGAAATATCTGTAAAATGACATATTTGAGAAAATCATATTTATACATGGGTGCCGATTCCTGCGGACGAAATATCCATAAAATGGCATATTTGAGAAAATCATATTTATACATGGGTGTCGATTCCTGCGGATGAAATATCCGTAAAATGGCAGATTTGAAGTGTTGTAGTCTCATTTGGTTGTTGAAAGATAATGAATTTAACTCATCAATTGAGTAGTGTATATGAACTAGAAATGAATAGATGGAACATGGAATAAGATTGGCCTCAGTGGTATATGGATATGTAGGTCTTGTGGATGCTTCCATATCGGTATTGTTTATGTACGTGGTATTTATACCTTTGCTAAACTTCATAAATTGTGTTAGATTATTTCTACTGGGCTGTTAGCTCACCCTATATGGGAATATCATTTTCAGGTGCAGGTGAGGTATTACCTCCAAGGCAATAGCATAGATGGACTCTCGGGAAGCAAGAGTTTCCTAGTTATGCTTTATGTGTGCATGTTTGTTATTTGTAAAGCCAAGGGCTTAAGATGTAATGAGTGAGACTTAATTTATGTAACCAAGCAATGTCTTGGAAAGATGAAAGCCTTTATGGCATTTAATTGCTTGTTAAACAGTGAACTCTGATATATGAAAGTATGTTGATTCTCATATTTATTCCGCATATGAGTTATCTTTATTGCAATATTTTGGGGGCGTTACAGAAAAATTACACTAAGGAATTTTTTAGTATGTTACATTGGAGTGTTACATTAGAGTTTTACGTTTTTGTTCATAATGTGAATTTTGTACTAGAATGAAGAAAACTTCAAAACATTTATAGTGCGAATTGATCAAATATATAATTTTACATTTAGAGAAACCCACTTTATTTCTCAAAAATTAAAGAAAAACTTGCAAGTGATTATCCTTTTACATAATTTCTATTTGGGTAAATTACAAATACACCCCCTGAGATTTGCTTAAAATATAGATTGGCCCCTGTGGTTTGAAAAATTACAAATACCCCCTTATTAGAATTTTTTATTTAACAGAATTAACTAAAAAAATGAAATTCATAATTGCTCTTCTATACAATAATAAAATTATCTAAATTATTAATTGAAAAATATTTTTAACATCATTAAAAACTGTTAATTGACTTGATGATTTATTAATAACAAGGGCGATTTGTTATGAAATTAGAAATCTCAAGAAGTAGAATGTAATTTTCAAAACCACAGGGAGTTATTCGTATTTTAATCAAATCTCAGGGGGTGTATTTGTAATTTACCCAAAAGGGATTTTTTTTTTTTAAGGTCTCTGGTATTAAGATTTTATAGCATAAAGGACATTCAATATTTTAATAATGTCTAAGGTCCCTCAAATTGATCCAGAGAAAATTCGATCTAGAGAATTTCTCTGGACTTCACAAAGAAAATCTCACTAGAGAAATTCTTGGACTTTCCAAAGAAATTCACTTTAATCTAGAGAAATTCTCTCAAAATCAGAGAAATTCCCCTCTCCAACCCAGAGAAATTCACTCAAACCAAAGAAATTTCCCTCTTCAACCTAGAGAAATTCACTCAAACCAAAGAAATTCCCCCTCTCCAACCCAGAGAAATTCTCTTTAAAACCAAAGAAATTTCATTTTCTGTGATTTTCAATGGCATGTCACACTAATTGTACCTACAGGTCAAGGCCTACTTGCTACCTACCTTTGTGTGTGAAACCAAAAAGCTTTGTGTGTTTTTCCAGAGAGTTTTGTGTATCTACAAAGCTGTGTCCTCATGGGAAGCCATTGATCTTTCTCTCTAAGTTTATAGAACATGTCCCGTGATGTTTCCATCAGTCCACTCTTACAGAAACCCTTTAAGAGCGAGGTATAGCTAACAAGCAACGGTTTTAGGTTACTAGATTCCATTTCTTCCATCAAACTAAGACCTATCTCAACATTTCTATCTTTGCAGAACCCAAAAATTAAAATGCTATAACTATACACATCTGGTGAAATTCCACAACTCTTCATTTCTCCCATAACCTTCCTTCATCATCTTCGCCTCTTTTGCAAAATCCATCAATAACCGCATTATAATAGTAACTATTGGTAGGCTAATTTTTTTGCCTCAATTTTCAAATGAGGTTCAAAGCAAATTCAACACATCCAACTCTACAAAGCCCATGAATGTACGTGTTGTATGTTACAACAGTTGGGCTTTCCCCACTCTCCATTTCTTCCAAAATTCCAGTAGTTTGTCTAATAACTACTGCATGATGTCCTTTGCAATAAAAGTTCATCATAATAGTATAGGTGCGTACATTAGGAAATAGTTAGGCAATGGTCCAGATTCTTTATTTCTTCAAGATATTCCACTCTATTTGCTTCTGCCAAACATTTAAGCAAGAAATTGCATAAAAAAATACTAGGGTTTAACCCAATTTTCTTAGCCTGCAGAAACACATCAACTACATTTTCAAGCATTGAATTTGCTGGCACTTGTTCTTGGAACAACAATTTGATTAGCTAAACAAAGCTCAACACTTAGGTTAGAATCAAACACTGTGGTGTTTTGAGAAGTTGGTAAAAAGCTGACTTTTTAGCTTTTTTAGTCTATTATGTCTTTTTGTGGATAAAAAATGTGAGAGGTGATGTGACCTAAAATGGGTAAAAAGCTAAAAGCTAGCTTTTTTGTTGCTTCCCAAAACACCCTGTGTCATCTAGTTTGCACAAATTTCTCTGGTTTGCAAATTTACTGGGCAAAAAAAAAAAAACTTACTGGGTTAGCACCATTTGAACAGAATCCACAATCTGATTCAGCTCTCAAACAAGTCATGCAATTCCAAGACGCCGCATCTAGAGAAGTTAGATAGCTCGCATAGGTAGATTTTCCAAAAAAACGGTGGATTCAACTTTGCTGATCGTCGGAGCGTTAATAGAAGTTTGATAAAAGACACCGGAGAATACCAGAAGGCAAGAAATAATACCGAACATTGATATAATATTTTCAACACCACCATTTTCAATTCCAGGAACTCTCTCTCTCTCTCTCTCATTTCTCTCTCTAAAAAGATGAAAGACAGTTCGTCGAGACAGGGCACCGTGACATATACTTTGTGGATCAGGCGGTCGGAAAACGCCCATCTCGTGGTGGTGAGAAAGGCCAGGCACCGTGATCAACCTTCGCTCATCGAGATCTTCTCCTTTGATTCCAAGACCTCATTTCTTTCTTCCGACTCCTCGGTCTCTGCCCTAGCCTCCACTGAGACTCTTGTTTCTTCTTCAACAAGCTTCACACATGATTGAAGAAGGGGACCTTGTCAGCATCGCTGTCATCGAGGCAGTGGGAGAAGGAAATGGAGTCGAGGCTCAAAGAAATCTCGACCGCTATTGAAGGGAAGTGAGATTTGGATTTAGAGAGGGAGAGAGATGAAATAGGAAAGGCAGAGAGAGAAAAATGAGGTTTGATTTGAAAGAGTCAAATTTTTCTGTAATACATGGGTATATGGTTGAGAGACCTTAGACATCATAAAATAATATTGTAAATCTCTTCCATTACTAAAAATGAGAGAGAGATTTTAGACTAATTTTTCCTATTTTAAAACTAAACAATAATATTTTATATTCGGGGCTGAAATTTTGGTTACCCGGTAGAGACAAGAGAGGCGAAAAGCACCAAGCTTTCTCTCACTACCTAACCGTTAAGGCCTCACCCACCCATTCTTGTGAGAGAAAAAAAGATTTTTAGAGAGAGAGAATGGCAACAGCTTTGTGGAGTTCGTCAACTCTTGTCCACTCCCAGATTAGTGAGTTTGGTGGAGGTCTTAGGCAATCTCGTTCTCATCCCAATTACAAGGTACTATATTGGGTTTTTCATATTTTGATGATATCTTGATGCTCCTTGGATTTTGAATCCTAGTTTACATACATGTGCGTTTAGGGGTGTGTGTGTGTGTGTGTGTGTGTTTGTGTGTGTGTGTGTTTGTATTCATATGGATACTAGTCCTATGGAGTTTTGAAGACTGAAACACCATATTGATTATGTTCTGATTTTCAAAACCCCATGGGTTCTTTTGACCTTGCGTTGAATTGCTTGGATTATTCAGCTGATTAATTGCAGTATGTAATAGTATTAGGAAATAATCAATGGTGGTACACTGCATTTTTCGGGATTAATGAATTGTAATTTATCATTAAGCAAAATCCACTCTACCCCATGTAGTTTCACCTTGGAACACTTTACCCCTACATAAATTGAACTAAAATAACTATTTTATTGGAAATTGCAAAAAGACTATAACACTTTCACTACTATTAACACTGTCTTACTCCCTAGTCCCTATTGCAACTCCCAACCAAAATCATGGTTTTATTAAGATCCTGCAATCCCACTGTATCATATGATATACATAATACACATTTGATTTTGGGTTTGAATTTCAACCCACTGTAACAACCAGCCTGAATCATGTTTTTAAGATCTAGTAATCCCACTACATCACATGATACACATTTGATTTTGATTTGGAATTTCCATTTTAATTTTGAAATTCAAACCGAAAGAAATTATGTATATATATGTGATATGTGTGTGTCGGTTGTGTATATGTATATTGTTTACTTCAAAATTCAAATAGCCTGAAGAGATTAGTTAAAAAAAGAAAAAAGAAAATGAAGATGACTCAGGTGCAGAGATCTACACTTTGTTTTGTTTTGTTGATTTTTTTTCCTAAAAAAAAAGAAAAGAAAAAAATACTTCTTTGGTTCAGGTTCACCTTCATTTTGCTCGAACTTGCTCAGGTATGTTTTTGTAATTAGTGATTTTGAGACAATTTTTGCAATGAATGTTGTAAATAAATGAAACTTATTTGTGAAACCCAAGTAGTGCTGGAGGGGAGGTAGCGGGCATGGTAGAGAGTTGCGGGATGGTGGCAGAGAGGTGGGAGAGATGGTGGGGATGGTGGTGAGAGAGAGTGGGTGAGTTAGGGTTAGGGTTTTCAAATGGGGAAGAAGAAAATGAAATGGAAAATTTGTCTTTTTACACTAAAATTTGACTTTTGACTATTTGTTTTTCATGCCAACTCTTAAAATAGGCTAGTGTGACATAATTTTTGTCAATTTGGACAAAATTTGTAACAATAGGGAGATAAAGTGCAAGATGAGTCAAAATCACGTGAGGGCATTTTTGCATATATATTTAAATGTCGATAAAATGCCCTAAGCCAAAACGATAATTAGGATTTAACCCTTATCATTTTTACTTAGCAAAACCCAAAAAGTATAATTGATGTACTGAATTACGAAATTTCAAGTAGAAAGCTTTGTGCTTGAAAGAGTCAAGTTTATGAAGTGTGTTAACCTCTTACTCATTTAATATGTTTGTTTTTAATTGATGGATGGTATTTTTAAGTTTTGCTCATTAAATGTTAGTTAATATACTATAGTAAACTATACTTCAATGTAATAGCTGTTTGGGCCATGATTTTCCTCAAGATCTAGACAAACATTGCCACAGGGCTTGATCCACATAAATTTAAGAGCTGCATAACCCAGTACCATCATACTTACATGCATTATTAACCACTCTAATTGAATTTTTCTTGAAGTCATCAACAAATTCTTAGGGCTCTTTAACCATTTTATGTGTTTTTTAAACATATTTAAAAAGTTAGGGGTATATTGAACTTACTTCCTACTTGAAAATGTAGTTGCTAAACATGTTTTCTTGAAAGTATGCTTAGTAACCATGTGTTTTAGGTTCCTATTTATATTCAAACTCTGGTGAAATATATTTAAACTCTAGTGAAAACATGATTACTAACCACGTTTCTAATAAAAAATTGTGGCCAGCAACCACGCTTTCTCTGAACTTCGATTATTAGCAAACTTCTTCTCCAAATCTAATTTCAAAATGAGGAAATTTAGTAACCGTGCTTTCATGTTATTTCGGGCTTAATAGCAGGAAACTCCTATAGGGTCCTTGCTCCCAACTTTAAACTCTTCTATAGGGCCCTCACTCCCCCACTCCCACCCTCACCCCCACTCCCCGGCTTCGTGCAAATGGTTTGGGAATAAAGTGCAAAAAAATCCCTAATTTTGTAAATAAGGTTTTGAAAAAACATAAAATGGTTAAAGAGCCAATTCTTAGTTGCGTAATGAAGTAAAGGGGGAAAAAATTTAATATTGCTCCTTTGTATTTACCTTATATTTCCACTATTTTGGCGGTTGAAAGAGATGCAGAACAATATTTTTAAAATTTTTAATGAACATTTGCCCAACTTTAGTTGGCTGTTAGATAGTTTCATTGTAATGAATTCCTAAAACCCATAAAATTACACTTATTTATCAATGTAATCTCCAAAATTCTCAGACAAATTTATTGAATTATGATACCTCTTCAATATAGTTAGTAGTAGTGCCTTTATCTGGGTGCAAACGGTACCAAAATTTGGCTTTACTTTTATTCCAGTGTTTCCCATGATATATAAATATAATCTTTAAACATATGATTGCACAATTTTTGGTGTCCATGCAATGGAAAGTTCATACTCTCATTGTAACACAAACGTACTTGCTTCTGGGTGAAAACTCTTATTCTCCATGTAGTTCTACACACTCTCCACATAATTGATTGCTTCTTAGTAACTTTTCTTTTTTGAGTTAACATATACTTTCATTCTCTTCCTAGAGGGAACTTGGATGCTTTTAAGAATCCCGACAGCTTTACTAAATGGTATTGTTTGAATGACATTCCATTTTTTAATTTGCTTCTTTATATTCAACACAAAAACCCCTCCCCCCCCCCCCCCCCCCAAAAAAAAAAAAAAAAAAAAAAAAACCATTTTTTTTAATCCTTTGGGATTGGAGTGGGGGACAAGGTAAGCAGAGAGAATTGCAAGTTAAATGCTACGTGTTTGAATCTACAACATATATAAAAAGTATGTAAGAATGGTATAACAATGGTATAACGATGCTGTTTTTGGGTGTAACTCTGCTACTCATCCAAGCTGTGCACCATGTGCTCAAAAGAAAGCCTACAATTGTAGTCTGTCCAATTCTCTGAATCTCTTTCTCCAGAGATGATGTGCCTCCCGTTGCTTCTTCCATGTAAGAAAGCAGGGGTGCTTCAGTGGGTATCGAATAGACAACCAACCCAAATGATGTTGGACAATCTTCACTATATTTGAAAAAATAAATTCTGTTTGTGTACTAAACAACAAACAGAATACAAAAGAAATAAATGAAAGAAGGGAGAATGTTTGATTACAAAAATCAAACTAGAAATAAAATTAAATAAATAAAAACATATTTTATTTTGTTACAAAAACAAAATCAAAATCTGATTTAAATAAATAAAATAGAAAAATTAACAACTTACTTGATTAATTTCTTGAACAATATTTTGATCAAGTCCAGTGTTTGACACTGTGTCTTAAGACAAATTCGTCCTCTCCACGGTGCTAACAGACTATGGACGTCTATCTCCCAGGATAAAATGATCAACAATGAATAAATGCAGCACTACAATTTATTCGCACAACAAACACACTAAGTGTATACACTCTTTCTCTTCGAAATTTAATGCAGCAAAATGCAGAGATTATTTGCAGAGGAGAAGTACGAAAATTGTGAATGAAAACATCAAATGAGAGCTGCCTATTTATAGATGTAGTGGTGGCTTTTCAATTTGAATTAAACAGGTACCAAACCTGTTTGAACAGGTGCAACACTGTTTTAATAGATAACCGAATATGTTCTGTTTAATTTGCACAGATTTAAATCTATTTGAATTTAAATTCAAATAGGTATGGGTTTTCCTTGAATTAAACGAACATATTTTGAAATCTGTACAGAAGGTTTGGACAGATTTGAATTTAAACGGTCTGATTTTATTTTACCAAAAACTAAATTAAATTCAAATGTTTTTGGCCCAAAAAGATTAGTATTGGGCCGGACAAGCCCAACCCAACTTCACACCACGCACCCGCGCCCAAGCCCAAGCCCAGCCCAGCCCAGCTCGACCGACCGACCGACGGCGGTGCGCGCGTATGTAGTGATTTTTGGGTCCAATGGGTCTAGCCCATTTTTCCCATAACCTCCCTCTCTACCAAACTTGGGTGCCCCTTAGGGCCTACCCCAAGTTCCAACTCCAAGGCTTATAAACCCAGTCAAAGTTTTCCACCAAATCAATATGGGACAAGCCATTTTTCAAACCTTAAGGAATTTCCACCAAAAACTTTATTTTCATGGATCTCACTTTGGCTTCAATTTTCCATTCACCTGATAATGGTTTTGACAACCAAACATACCACGTGAATCACAACGCGGCATAGAATGCGTTACCACTTTGACCTGCGAAAATCGATGCATGGGTCCTATCTAAAAATTAGACCAAAGCTTAGGAAAAAATCTATTTTTCCAGATTTTCCCAACACCATTCTAACAATCCCCCACATGAATGGAATTTAATGACAACGGAAATGCAACAATATGCAGAATTTGTCGAAAGAGTATAAATCAAAAATATCTTGCGTCAGGATAGGTAGCTTTCGGCCTTAAACATTCCCTAGTGATAACCTATCGGACTTACTAACTAACCAATGAACGCGATGCCTTGAATTGTTCAGCCATTTGTGTAAGCCAAGACAATAGATTTCACACAAAATATCTTCTAACACATCGTGGTTCTCACTGTTGTGTTCATTTTGGCCTTGAACGCTCCTAGTTGTTCATGAGTGCTTCTAGAGAATTTAGCCTCTTCATTCTCATAGAACCGGCCCCAGTTCAACACTCATATAGGTGATTCTTATTGTGAGTATCTCCTTATACTCGTCTTGATTTTTATGTTTAAATCAAGATATAAGTAATCATTAAAAGCAAAGCTTATCCTTAGACCCCTGCATACAACACATGTTGCAGATATCACTCTCACCATAGGAATGGATAAGGAATTTTAATCCCTTGGTGATTTCTAGCGAGCCACACATAACTTAGTTGTCCCTTTGAACTTAGTTTTTGAGATCTCCAGTCATATAAGTAGGGTTACCATTATGATGACTCTTATGTAATAGGCTTTAATAACATCCCCTTTGATGAACTATACACTTGCTCTTTTGTCAAACTTTTGTTAATGGATCCGCAATATTCTTTTTAGATTTTATATAATCTATTGAGATTATTCCATTTGAGAGCAATTGTCTTGCAGTATTATGTCGACGACGAATGTGTCGTGACTTACCATTATACATATGATTTTGTGCCCTGCCTATTGCAGATTGACTATCACAATGAATGCAAATAGCTGGCACAGGTTTTGGCCACATTGGAATGTCTTCTAAGAAGTGACGAATCCATTCTACTTCTTCTCCTGTTTTGTCTAAAGCAATGAACTCTGATTCCATTGTGGATCGTGCAATGCATGTTTGTTTCATGGATTTCCAAGAAACAGCAGTGCCTCCCAAAGTAAAGACATATCCACTAGTGGATTTTGAATCTTTAGTATCCGATATCCAATTGGCATCACAATAAACTTCAAGTACTACTGGATATCGAGTAAAGTTCAAACCATGATCACTAGTAAATCTTAGATATCTAAGAATCCGAATGATCGCTTTCCAATGGTCTTCTCCGGGGTTACTAGTGTACCTACTCAATTTACTGACTGCACAAGCTATGTCAGGACGAGTACAATTCATTAGGTACATTAGGCTTCCAATGATTTGGGAGTATTTTAACTGAGACACCGCATCACCTTTATTTTTTGATAAATAAAAACTGATGTCTACAGGTGTTCTAGCTACATTCATATCATCCTTGTTAAATTTACCAAGAATTTTCTCAATATAATGTGATTGAGATAATGCATATCCGTCAGATGTTTTAGCAATTTTTATTCCTAATATAATATTTGCGACCCTCATATCTTTCATATCAAATCTTCTATTCAGCATTTGCTTAGTTGATTTGATCATATTTTGACTGCTTCCAATGATAAGCATGTCATCCACATAAAGACAAATTATGACATATCCTTGGTCAGTGTTTTTAACATAGACGCACTTGTCACATTCGTTTATCTTAAACCCATTAGTAAGCATAGCATGATCAAATTTGTCATGCCATTGCTTAGGTGCTTGTTTTAATCCATAAAGAGATTTTACAAGCTGACAAACTTTTTTTTTCTTGTCCTGGCACTACAACCCCTTCGGGTTGCTCCATATAGATCTCTTCATTCAGATCACCGTTTAAGAAAGCTGTCTTAACATCCATTTGATGTATTTCTAAATTAAACAACGCTACTATAGCAATAAGCATGCAAATGGATGTTATTCTTATCACAGGGGAATGTGTCAAAATAGCCCAGACCTTCCTTTTGTCTGTAATCTTTTACTACAAATCTTTCTTTATAATTGTCTATTGAACCATCTTCTTTCCTTTTTCTCTTGAATATCCACTTATATCCAGGAGGTTTAGAACCAAGTGGAGGATCCCCCAATTTCCAAGTATGATTTTGCATAATGGATTCAATTTCATTATTAACAGCTTCTTTCCATAAAGGTACTCAGGACCTGTCATCGCTTCTTTAAAGCTTTGAGGTTCATTTTCTACAAGTATGTCAGAAAATCTGGACCAAAGGATTTTGATGTTCTTGCTCTCTTACTTCGTCTTGGTTCATAATCAGTTAAATCTTGTTGGTCGAGACCATTACTAGTCTCTTGTGTTTGATGTCATTAGTCTCTTGTCTTTGTGTACAATCATAGGTTCTTTTCTGTGAACTTAATTCCTGTCCTTTTTTGTAAGGAAATATATGTTCAAAAAACACAGCATTCCTTGACTCCATAATAGTGTTCACATTTATATCAGGTATTTCTGATTTATAAGTCAGAAACCGATATGCATTACTATTCAGAGCATAACCAATAAACACATGGTCCAATCTTAGTCTTTTTAGGAACAGGAACTTCAACTTTTGCTAAACACCCCTACACTTTAAGTATTTGTAGGAAGGTGGTCGACCTTTCCACAAATCATAAGGAGTGCTGTTAGTTTTCTTGTGGGGTATTCTGTTAAGAACATAATTAGCAGACAATATTGCTTCCCCCTACAGTTCTGTGGTAAGCCTGAACTTAGTAACATTTCATTCATCATTTCTTTTAGGGTTCTACTCTTCCTTTTAGCAATTCCATTTTGTTGTGGAGAATAGGGTGCTGTAGTTTGGTGAATAATGCCATTTTGTGCACAAAATTCATTTAATGGTGCACCATATTCACCACCCCTATCACTTCTAACCATTTTAATGGTTTTTTCAAGTTGATTTTTAACATCAGTTTTGTAGAATTTAAACATTTCTAAGGCTTCATCTTTACTTCTAAGTAAGTATACATAACAATATCTTGTGCAATCATCGATAAATGTTATGAAATACTTCTTGCCTCCTCTAATTCGAACAAATTTAAGATCACACACATCAGTATGAATTAATTCTAGAGGTTCGGTTTTTCTTTCAACCGATTTAAAAGGAGCCTTAGTTAGTTTCGCTTCTACACAAATCTCACATTTGTGATTAGGATCAATTTCAAACTTTGGTATATAATCCAAACCAATTAATCTACGCAAAGTATCAAAATTTACATGTCCTAATCTACCATGCCATAAATTCGACTAAAGAATATAAGCAAAAGATGTGTTATTCTTATTCATAGCAAGTTTTGGTACAACCGTCATTACATTAATTTGAAGAGACCATCACTCATGTATCCTTACCCATACATACCACTCTTTGTTAATACAAATTTATCAGACTCAAATACAAGCCTAAAACCATTTTTACTTTACAAAGAACCAGAAACTAAATTCTTCCGGATGTCTGGTACATGCAGTACGTTGCTGAGGGTAAGTTCCTTCCCTGATGTCATTTTCAAGATCACCTTTCATTGTCCAGCCACAGTAGAAGTAGAAGAATTTCCCATGAAAAGTTGTTCACCATTTGCAGCCTCATTGTAGGTAGTGAACATCTTCTTGTCCGCACAAATATAATGAGTTGTCCTAGTGTCAAGCCACCTTTCCTTGGGATTTCCAACCAAATTAGCCTCAGACACCACAGCAGAGAGATTGATGTCATTTACCCCGTCAGAGATGTAATCTAATTCTGTCACATTGGCTTGATTGGTGGTCTTCTTGCTTGTACTTCCGCAATCATTCTTTGGGCGGCGGCAGTCAGAAGCTCGATGGCCAGTCTTGCCACGATTATAGCATTTTCCTTTGAACTTCTTATTGCCATTGTTGTGGCCTTGTTTAGGACCATCTCCAGTAAACTTCCTCTTTTTGTTATGTGGTTTGTGAACTTGTTCAACCACATTAGCCTTGGACTCAATGGGATTTTTACCATTTCTCTTTTCAACCTTTCAGTTATCTTCCTCAATTCTTAGTCTTACAATCAATTCATCCATGGTCATCTATTTGCGTTTATGTTTTAAATAATTTTTAGAATCTTTCCAAGCCGGTGGTAACTTTTCCACTAAAGCAGCAACTTAGAAAGACTCCTAAGAGACATACCTTCAGAATGAATATCATGCAAAACTAATTGAAAATTTTGAACTTGAGAAATTACCGTTTGGGAGTCTACCATAACGAAGTCTAGAAATTCACCAACAACAAATTTCTTTGTGCCGACATCCTCTGTCTTGTATTTTTTCTCCGAAGAATCCCACAATTCTTTGCTGTTTTCAGAGGGCTATAAACATTATACAGCATGTCATTGAGGATGTAGTTTCTGTACAGGAAATCAAAATGTTTCCAAGCGTCTATAGCGGCAACAACTTGCTAATCACTTTCATCCTCTCTAGGTACTGGAGCCTCTTCACGGAGAAATCGGGCCAAATTTAGAGTTGTAAGATAGAACAACATTTTCTGCTGTCATCTCTTAAACTCAGTGCAATTAAATTTTTTTCAATTTTTCTCCATGATTTATTGGAACTTGAACACGGTTCTGGATAAAGACCGGAGTCGTTGTAATGATCGGATTTGGAGTACTACTTTCAGCAGCCATAATATCTGATTACAAAAATCAGAAAAAAAAAAAAAAAAAACCAAACACAAATTAATCTTCTAGTTACTAAAACCAGAAAATAAATTATAACACAAAATAATTTTATTTTTCTTGTTACTAAAACTAGAAAAATAAAATACCACAATAATTTTCTGTAACACAAATTAATATTCTGCAATTATTAATGACACCAGTATATTACTACTAGTTGTCAAAGAAAATAAACATTATATTACTACTATTTGTCAAATAGTGTATTACTACTATTTGTATTTTCCAACCAAAATATCACTTTTGTGAAAGCACAAAAAAATAAATACAATGAAGACACCAAAAATAATATGTCTTAAGATTGTTGGACAATCTTCGCTGTATTTAAAAAATAAATTATGTTTGTGTACTTAACAATAAACGGAATACAGAAGAAATAAAGGAAATGAGAGTTTGTTTGATTACAAAGATCAAACCAGAAAATAAAATAAAATAAATAAAACAGATTTTTATTTTGTTACAGAAACAAAAATCAAAATCTGAAACAGAAAAAATAATAAAACAGAAAAGTAAAGCAATTACTTACCAAATTAATTTGTTGAACAAACTTTCTGATCAAGTCAATGCTTAACACTGTGTCCTTAAGACAGATTCGTCCCCTCCACGGTGCTTTTAAATTGTGGACGTCTATCTCCAGGATAAAATGATCAACAGCAAACAGTAGCAACATTACACATTGTTTGCACGACGAACACACTAAGTGTTTACACTCTTTTCTCACAAGAAAAACTATACAGCAAAAATGCAGAGAGAGCAGCAAAATTTTGGACCAAATTGGAGTGCAAAAACCAAGTGAAGGATTGCCTATTTATAGATGAAAATGGTGGCTATTAGGTTTGAATCCAATAGGAATGGTACTTGTTCGGACAGATCAACAGATCTAGTTTGAATTTCAAACAGATAAAAACTGTTTTTGGTGTACAAAAATTCCAAAGAGATGCAACAAATTTGAATTCAAAAAATTGAAATTTAAACTAAACAGATTTTATTCCAAAAAATAAAATTGAATTCAAATGTTTTGGCCCAAAAAAAATAAGAATTGGATCGGACAAGCCCAACTCAACCTCACACCAGCGCCCAAACCTAGCCCAACCCGCCCGGATGGCAACGCGCGCATGTGATTATTTTTTGTCCAATGGGTGTAGCCCACTTTGCCCATAACCTCACTCTCTACAAAACTTGAGTGCCCCCTGAGGTCTACCCCAAGTTCCAAACTCAAGTCTTATAAACCCACTCAAAGTATGCCCACCAAATCAATGTGGACAAGCCTTAAACCACATCTTTAAGAAATTTCCACAAAACTCCATTTCCATGGAGCTCACTTTGGCTTCAATTTCCCATTCACTCAATAATGGTTTTGAGAAACCAAATATACTACATGAATCACAACGCGGCATAGAATGCGTTACCACTTAGACCCATCAACTTTGGTGCATGGGTCCTACCTAAAAATTAGACCAAAGTTAAGGAAAAATCAGATTTTTCCAAAATTTCAAAACCATTTCTTACAAAAATTAGGTCACATAAGTTTGAAATTAAGATGGCAACAATAAATTTAGATAATTTAAAAGATTTTTTAGCACTTATAGAAAAAAAAACTTTGGTTCCTTTCTTTTGTTTTCTTCTTCTGTGAGTCATGCAAAAAATGAGAAAGGGGGTGTGAAGCCATTATGCTCATGAAAGTGTGCCAATCCACACTATAAAATATGGATGGAATGTATGGGTCTCAATTTTTCTAACATTGTCATTAAGAAAAGTTCTGTGCTTGGCTATTATTAATTTATGGGGACAAGTTCAGAAAATTACTTTGATGAGACCTATAAAACAAGTATCCAGTCAAAATTTGTTACGTAATCAACTCTATTTGTTATGTACAAACATTAATAAGTTTAGTCAGTGGCGCAGTTAGAAAATTAAATTAGAAAGAATCCTTATTAATTACAAAATTAAAAATTTTTACAAAAATATTTCACATATTTTTACGATTGTCTTCAAGAAAATAAAAAAATTATTATTATTATTTGTATCTAGTGTATCATGGACAATACAAAAAAAGTCATGGATATAATTTTTAAAATAAATTATATAATGATAAAGTAATTTTTTTTATACAAAATTGGAGTAAAATTCAATATAATAATAATATAACGTCATCATTGATATATGATATCACCAACCAATAATAGGGAAACATGTGGAGGATGAACCCCACATGTCAAATGTAACTGACAATCCAATAAATTTCATATCTTCATTGAGATTGATTATGTTTGTATGTCAGTAATGATAGACATCACTATTACAATGAAATTTTCACAGATAATAATATAACTTTTCGTAATCTCTTAATTCTCAATCAAAATTACTATTATTGTTCTCATAATTTTAAAAATGTCATTGACATTTCACTCTAAATAATATTTTTGTAAATTTTTTTATTTAAAATATTTCCTTTATGTTTGTAAAATAAATAAATAAATAAATAAAATCCAAAGGGACACATGACCCCCTGGTCCCTCTATACCTCCGTCCCTGCGTTAGTGTATCAATCTTAGATTTAAGGGTAAGATTCGTGTTGATTATGTAAATTTTAGGTTTTGTTTGCATTTATAGATTATAAATGTGGGGACGAAACCAGAAAATTTATTTAGAGGGGCCAAGGTAAATGTAGAAAAATAAATAAAGTTAATTTTTTTAAGGATAAATTATGTAAATAGTCCATATAGTTCATACGATGTGTCAATTTGGTCTACGTGTTTTAATTTGTTCGATTTTTCCCGTTAATTTAACGAATTGTGTCATATTAGTAAAATAAATAAACAATAAACTATAGTGGTGAGTATTCTCGCCTGTCACGCAGGTGACCCGGGTTCAAACCCTGTCAACAGCACCAAAATTTGACAGGACCAAATTCCTTAGAATAGTGGTAAGTCCAGGTATCGATCTAAAGGATAAACAAAAAATTAAACTAATTTAATTGTTAAATTCTTAAATTAATTTTGATAAAAGATTGCGGGATATTATGACTAAACGAGAATTAAATTATTTGAATTTTTTCCAGAAATTCTTAATGAAAATAAATTCATATTATGCCAAAATTGAATTTAATTTTCTGTCCAAATTTTTACCTCATTCAGTTCGGAATTTCAACAGATTAACTGCTCAAAACTACCTAGCAGTTACAGATTCGAAACTACACTGTTTTGACGGATTCAAGCAACTCAGGCAGATCATACAACTGCAGATCTGTTGAAATATGAACTGCACCTGTTCATTTCGAATTCACACCTGTTCAGTTTGAAAATCAAACCTGTTCAGTCCTATAAATTCCAGATCTGTTCCAGCATTTGATCCAATCCGAAAATCAGTTTGAAATTTATATGTTTTTGCTGCCCAATTTTCTGCTCCTTTGCATTATTTATTCT
The DNA here is from genome assembly GCA_030407325.1 of Camellia japonica. NCBI lineage: Eukaryota > Viridiplantae > Streptophyta > Magnoliopsida > Ericales > Theaceae > Camellia > Camellia japonica. The sequence continues at coordinate 30,565 of JAPPVO010001903.1, read as the reverse complement.
TCATTCTAGTTTTAAAAAAAAATTAAAGAGAATATAGAGCACAAGATTCTAGTTCGCCGAACAAATTTGTTTGGAGTGCTACTACAAATTTGTGAAGATCATTGTATCCTGGGAGATAGACCCCACTTAACCGTAAGCACCGTAGCGGAGCGAATCTGTCTTAAGGACAGAGTGTCACACACTCAACATGATCTTTTATTTTCCATTCGGTTTGATAAAATAAATTCTGTAAGTTATTTTTTTTATTTATTTGATTTTGTTTCAATTTATTTATTGTACTCAGAAGATTGTTCCAACAATCTTAAGACAGATTCAAATTATTCTGTTTACAGAATTTTTCATTTATTTTCTTTCTTCTTTCTTCTTCTTACAGAAATTATTTTCTGTGATTTTACAAAATAATATTCTGGTTGGAAAACAACTAGTAGTAATATACTGTTTGACAGATAATAGTAATAGACTGTCTATTTTCTTTGACAACTAGTAGTAATATACTCGTGCCATTAACAATTCAGAATATTTATTTGTGAAGTTTGTCAGAAATTAATTTTGGTTTTCTTAAATAATTTATGGGTGTTCATTAATCAAAAATAAATTCATTTTTTTAATTATTGAAGTGTTACAGAAATTTAATTTTCTATGTGGAATTAATTTGGTTAAATAAAATTTTATTTTATTTCCAAATTAATTTAAAAATACAAGTTACATTCTTGTTTCTTTTATTTTTATAGAATTTAATTTTATGAATTTGGATTAATTTTCTGTGTAGTATAAATTCTAATTATAATTTTGTTTTATAATTTAGAATTCATGGCTACTGAAACTAATGCCCAAACAAGTACTAGTGTGGTGGCTGCAATTGCACCAACCCCTCTCCTGTTATGATAGTACCGATAAATCACGGTGAGAAGCCAGAGAAGTTCTCTGGAACTGATTTTAAAAGATGGCAGCAGAAAATGATGTTCTATCTTACAACTCTGAACCTGGCTCGTTTTCTCCGTGAGAATGCTTTTACTCTGAACAAGGATGAAACTGACCGGCAAGTGGTTGTTGCGGTCGATGCCTGAAAACATGCTGATTTCCTTTGCCGGAACTATATCTTGAACAGGTTTGACAACATATTATACAACGTCTACAGTCCTATCAAGACAGCAAAGGAACTTTGGGAGTCTTTGGAGAAAAAGTATATAACGGAAGATGTCGGCTCAAAGAAATTTGTGGTTGGCAAATTCTTGGACTTTGTGATGGTTGATTCTAAGATTGTGATCAGCCAAGTTCAAGATCTCCAACTCATTTTGCATAATATTCACGCAGAAGGCATGTCTCTCAGTGAAACTTTCCAAGTTGCAGCCTTAATTGAGAAATTACCACAAGGCTAGAAGGATTTCAAGAACTACCTCAAACACAAGCGCAAAGAAATGTCTTTAGAAGAATTAATTGTGCGTTTTAGGATTGAGGAGGACAACCGCAATTTTGAAAAGTGGGCTGGTAAGCATCCTATGGAGTCTAAGGCAAGTGTGGTGGAACATGCTCCAAAAGCAAAGAAACGGAAGTTTTCTGGAGAAAGTTTATCACAAGGCTCTAAAGGAGGGGAAATTAAAAGGTACAAGTTTAATGGCAAGTGTTACACTTGTGACAAAGAAGGACATCGGGCCAAAGATTGCCATAGCAAAGGCAAAAGCAAAAGCAAAAGAAGAACAAGCAAGAAGCCTGCTCAAGCCCATATGCCCGAAGTGGACTATGTTTTCAATGGTATAGATGACATCAGTCTTTCTGCAGTTATTTCCGAGGCAAACCTTGTCGAAAATCCTAAATAATATTGGGTGGACACTGGTGCTACTCACCATATCTGTGCCGACAAAAAGATGTTCACATCTTATTCTATAGTGGACAATGGTGAACAACTTTTTATGGGCAACTCCTCAACTTCCAAAGTTGAAGGACAAGGAAAGATTGTACTTAAGATGACATCTGGAAAGGAACTCACTCTCATCAATGTGCTGCATGTACCGGACATTCGCAAGAATCTTGTTTCCGGATCGTTGTTGAGTAAGAATGGGTTTAAGCTAGTGTTTAAGAGTGATAAATTTGTACTTACTAAGAATGGGATGTATGTAGGAAAATGTTACATGTCTGATGGCATTTTCAAGATGAATGTAATGACCGTTGTACCATCAGTTATTAATAAAAATATATCTTCTTCTTACTTGCTTGAGTCTTCAAATTTATGGCATGGTAGACTTGGACATGTTAATTATGGATCTTTGCGTAGATTAATTAATATGGAATGTTTACCTAAATTTGACATTGATTCAAATCATAAATTTGAAATTTGCGTTGAGGCAAAATTATCCAAAACTCCTTTTCATTCAATTGAAAGAAGTACGGAACCACTTGAATTAATTCATAGTGACATTTGTGATTTTAAATCAATTCAAACTAGAGATAGGAAAAAATATTTTATCACTTTTATAGATGACTATACTAGATATAGTTATGTTTATTTAATTCGAACCAAGAATGAAACTTTGGAAACTTTCATTCAATATAAGAATGGAGTTGAAAATCAACTCGGTAAGAAAATCAAAAAACTAAGAAGTGATAGAGGTGGTGAATATGAATTACCTTTTGGTGAGTTTTGTAAAGAACATGGAATAATTCATCAAACCACTGCTCCTTACTCACCTCAGGAAAATGGAATTCTTGAAAGGAAAAATATGACTTTAAAAGAAATGATGAATGTCATGTTAATAAGTTCTGGATTACCTCAGAACTTGTGGGGGGAAGCAATACTTTTTGCAAATTATATTTTAAATAAAGTATCCCGAAAGAAAGTGAATCAAACACCTTATGAAATGTGGCATGGAAGAGTACCATCCTACAAATACTTAAAAGTGTGAGGGTGTTTGGCTAAAGTGGATATTCCTAATCCTAAAAAGACTAAGATAGATCCTAAAACCATTGATTGCATTTTCATTGGTTATGCCAAGAATAGTAGTGCATATTGGTTTTTGATTCATAAATCAGAACATTCCGAAATGCATGTAAATATTATTATTGAATCTCGGAATGCATCTTTCTTTGAACATGTGCTTCCGAATAAGATTGGACAAGAGACTAATAATAAGAAAAGGTCTTTTGATGCTATTACTAGTAATGATCAAGAGCAAGAGATAGATCAAAATGAGAAAGAGGAACCTAGGCGTAGTAAATGTGCTAGAACCTCAAAATCTTTTGGTCCAGATTTTCTAACATTTTTGTTAGAAAATGAGCCTTCAACTTTTAAAGAAGCTATGTCCAGTCCTAAGGTTTCTTTATGGAAAGAAGCTGTCAACTGTGAAGTTGAATCCATCTTGCAAAATCACACTTGGGAATTAGTGGACTTACCACCAGGTTATAAACCTCTTGGGTACAAGTGGATTTTCAAAAGAAAAATGAAAGCAAATGGATCAATTGACAAATACAATGCAAGACTTGTGATCAAAGGGTATAGCCAAAAAGAAAGTCTTGATTACTTTGACACATACTCACCGGTTACTAGAATAACATCGATTAGAATGCTAATTGCCATTGCATCTCTATATAATCTAGAAATTCATCAAATGGATGTGAAAACCGCTTTCTTAAATGGTGAGTTAGGTAAAGAAATTTACATGGAACAACCAGAAGGTTTTTCTGTTCTAAGAAAAGAAAAGAATGTAATGACCCATAATTTTTTTTTTAAATAGCCAATGCATAATCTAATTGAGCAAATTTTCGAATATGATTGTTGTGTGAATTCTGTGTGAAAACAGTTCGGTTTTGTATTTTTTAAAAATAGTTCTTGATATCAGAAAATTATGAATTTTTTTTTATATTGTTCCCATATGAGTCTAGCACGTTGGATAAAAAATTTCAGAATTAAATGATGAGTATTTATTTTATGAAAATTCACGGAGTGATTGGTGTCCAGTTTAATTTATAGCAGAATTTGAAATTGAGTTTTTGGTGTTCGGACCAGGATTTGAGATAAATTTATTGGGACTATTTTGGTATATAATTGGACCATGTTTGACTTATGGGTGAGACCCATGATTTAGATTTAATTTAATTTAAGTTTGTTTAATGACTCATGTTTAACCGTTTGGTCCTTTTTAATTAGGTGATTAGTAGTAACCACCTTAGGAGTTGTTATTATTTATTATATAGGATTATAATAAATATTTGATAGTTGATTTTATGGTGTGTAACATATGGCAAAAAATTATATATTTTATAAAGAATGAAAACGTGTATATTTCGTAGTGATCAAAATATTATATTTTGTGGTGTACAAAATATTATATTTTGTGGTGAGAAAAATTATATCATTTTATAATTTATATTATAAAATTTTGAAGTATTATTATAAAAATTATATTTTTGGGAAAATCAAGCTTTGGGAGACACACCCATGTGGGTGGCCCCCATTTTTGTCTTGCCATCATTTCCCCTCCTTTCTCTTTTTTTCTTCTTTATTTTCTCTTTTCTTTTGCTGAGCAAAGAGCCCAGCTCTCTCTCTCTCTCTCTCTCTCTCTCTCTCTCTCTCTCTTTATTTTCCATGGTTGCTCAAGCTTTGAGCTTAGAGTGGGAGTCTTTAGAGTGAGATTTTGCAAAAGTGTTGTAAATGAAAGTCAGAGAGCTCATCGTGATCTTCGTAATAGTAGTCTCGGATTCATGATCGAACAAGATTTTCCTTCCAGATATGCTCTTCTTCATTATTTGAGATAGGGACTTTCTTCATATTTTTACATTAAAGCTATGTTAGGGTTATTTTGAGAAAATATATTATTATAAGAGGCATTGCATAAAATTGGCTTGATAGATTTTCTATTTATTTCTTTGAAATGGTGGGAACAGATCCCATAATATAGCTAGTCCGAGTAGTTTGATTAAGACTATATGAGTTTTGATTTAGTTGTTTGAAAATAATTGCGAGATTGTTATCAATGTTTACACCACATATTCCAACTCTCTAAAGTTACTGAAGTTCAACCAGAATTGGAGTTTAAAGTAAAATTTGCCTAGAATATCATGATGAGCCATGATGTCCTTTCCATTGTGGACCACTTCTTTTTTTGTCATTGTTGAAAAGTTTATTTTTAATGATCACCTGATTGGGTAGATTAGGTGGAAAGTAGTTAAATCGTGGTACTGACCATTATACAATTTTCACGATTTGTTCAAGACAAAATTAAGATTGTCTGACCTCTATAATCCTATAATTTCATTAATAATTTCTGATAACCTAAATTGAGAAATGGATTTTTGATTTTAATAATTGGAGTATGCTAATATGTTGCTTTTGAACATCAAATTTATATATATGTTTTCTTGCAAGATTTAGATGATTTTCGAAATGATCCTTTGATTTATTTTGAAAATTGATTGTTGGTTCAAGAAAATGAGAGATTTTTTTTTTAAAAGTGGATTTACTTTCTTGTTTTATTTAAAATAGAAATTGAGGATTTTGAACTATGAGGATTGGAGAGAGATGTTTTTGGTGACTTTCTTTGAATAAATAAAGATGAGTGGTTTTGGTGAGAAAACCTAGAAATTTGGGGTTTTTAAGAAAGATGTTGACAATCTTTGAAGATGTTGTTATATTTATTTTGTGTGCCAAAATAAATGATGCTTGAAAAATTTTGAATATAATAAACTTACTAATTTTGTGGATTAAATTAGTTTTGGTTAAAAGGTTATATCCATTATGGTTAAAAGTGTGTTATTAAGATTATACCATAACTTTTGGTATAGTAGGATGGTAATGGTAATATTTAATTTGTAGGAAATTTCTACACTCTAATATGATTTTTAGCTTAGTTATTTGTTATTGTGTATAGATGATGAGATTTGGTTGTGGTTTGGACAAATCTACGATTTGGGTGTTATATGGAAAATGGGGATTTTTGATGAATATGAGGAAAATGAGTATAAGACTTGAATATATGAACATGTTGTGCCAAAATAGTTGATTTTGGTGAATTGGGTTGATATTTGGAAAGAGGGGGATTTTGCCCTAATTTTGATTAAATCATTATTTTGCATAAATAACTGGAATTAACATTGAAAATGTGAAATTGGAAGGTTGTGGTTATAAATGGTGATATTGGATATGCAATATCTCACCTATGTAAGTTTTGAATAAAACGTTTATTTTGAGATTGAACATCTCTTTAGAAATAATTGTATTGGGCTATCGGTGGAGGATAGCTATGATTGTTGTAGAAATTGCATAAGGATTAGGCAATTTAATGCTAGTCCATTGTTGGTGTCATTGTATATGACCATGTTATAAATACATTGTATATGTATGTTTATTGGGAGGAGAAAAGGGATGTACTCCATATGTAATTATGTTTATAAATACATTGCAAATGTATATTTGTTTGGGAGGAGAAAGGGGATGGACTCCATTTTAAAGCAAGTTGGCCAGAGTGTCCTGGGTGAAAGACCCGAAATTTCATATATAAATGAGTGCTGGTTCCTTTGGATGAAATATCCGTAACATGGTAGGATTGAAGTGTTTATATATGTTTTGCATAGTTGGAAGACCATTGAGTTGTAGTCTTCTTTTGGTTGTTGAAAGATAAAGAATCTAACTCATGAATTGAGTAGCATATATGAACTGGAAATGAATTGAAGGAAAATGGAATAAGATTGGTCTTAGTGGCATATGAATATGCACGTCTTGGATTTAAGAGATTATGTAATAAAATCATATGGTTTTGACATGATATGATTTCACGTATATGCATAAATATCTTTATCCCCGCATATCTTTTAATGTGTTAATATGAGATTGTTCGCTGGGCTTTGCTCACCCCCTGCCTGTACATGTATACAGGGAATGCTTTTCAGATTTGAAGATCAAACAATGGGTTTTACCATTTCATGAGTGTAATGTAGTGATGGATTGTACTACTTCATTTATTGTTTGGCTGAGTGCTATTTTTTTTGTAAAGAGTAGTATGCTCTCTTTTATTGTAAGCCTCAGGGCATTTATTTTATTTGTATGTAAATGTCATTGTTGTATAACGAGAGGGAATATGTATATTTAATTATTCATCATTCACCCAATGATGAAATGTTATTTGTAAATTGACTTAATTAATGAATATTGGTAATATTATCCGAGTAATAAAATATGGGGCGTGACAAAGAAAGTGTGTAAATTGGTTAAATCATTATATAGTTGAGAACAAGCGCCAAAGCAATGGCATGAGAAATTTGACGAGGCAATGATGTCAAATGGATTTAAAATTAATGAGTGTGACAAATGTGTTTATATTGAAAACACAGACAAAGATTATGTCATCGTATGTCTTTATGTGGATGATATGCTCATCATACGTAGTAATAATGACATGATTAAAACTACCAAGAAAATGTTGAATAAACATTTTGACATGAAGGACATGGGCATTGCTGATGTAATTCTTGGTATGAAAATTACCAAAATATCAGAAGGATATGCTTTGTCACAATCTCATTACATTGAGAAAATACTTGACAAATTCAGTAAAGATGATGATCATCTTGCTAGAACACCTGTGGATATTAATTTTTTTTTTCTAAGAATATACAGGAAAGTATTTCTCAATTAGAGTATGCCCAAATTATTAGAAGCTTAATGTACTTGATGAACTGCACTCGCCCAGATATAGCTTATGCAATAAATAAATTAAGTAGATATACGAGTAATCCGGGAGTAGAACACTAGAAAGCAATTATAAGGGTTCTAAGATATCTCCGATTTACTCGTAACATTGGGCTGAATTATACTAGATATCCAGCAGTACTTGAAGGAGATTGTGATGCAAACTGGATATCAGATACTAGAGACTCAAAATCCACCAGTGGGTATGTCTTTACTCTTGGTGGGGCGGCTGTATCTTGGAAATCTTCCAAACAGACTTGCATTGCTAGGTCTACTACGGAATCAGAATTCATAGCTTTAGACAAAGCTGGGGAAAAGGCAAAATGGTTTCACTACTTCCTTGAAGATATTCCAATGTGGCGAAAACCAGTGCCTGCTATATGCATACATTGTGATAGTCAATCAGCAATTGGTAGAGCACAGAATCATATGTATAACGGTAAGTCACGTCACATTTGTCGTCGACATAACACCGTGAGACAACTACTTGTAGACACCTCATTTTGACCGGCCCTAAGACTTGGGCATTTTAGTTTGACCACCCTCACCAAAAAAATCAAATTTTAATTTTAAATCCCAAACCTCACCCATTTTGGCCATCACTAATATTTTGGTAATTTGTAGTGTTTTATAATTTTATATGTGTGTATTAAATTAGGTGTGTGCATATTTTTTTTAAGTGTGTTTTATAAGTGATAACTATTTTTAAAACAAAAGAAAATAAAAAATAGACAAAACAAATTTAAAAAAAAAATATATATATATATATAAATAAATAAAAAAAAGAAAAAGAAAAAATTTAGAATAAAATCATTATGTTTGTTGGTGGTTTTGAGTGGCCTTGTGGGTGGCCTCGTGGAGGAATAAAAAAGAATGAGGGAAAGAAAAAAAAGGGAGAGGAGAAAGGGAAGGATATATTTTTAAAGAGGGGAGATGGGTTAGGTGGAGGGTCTGGGGTTTGAGTATTAAAAAAGAAGAGGGGTGCTTTACAGCCCGAAAAGGACACAGACACGGTTTGGAGGGGGGGACCCAAACACCATTAAGAAGTTGAAAGAACACACATGCACAGATGGGGCTCAACACTCTGAGAGAGATGACACACAACACAGACTCATTCACATGCACATGAGAGACCCAACACCACGGTGGAGGGAGAAGCTCACTGAAACACATACCAGACAACCCACCTCTCAGCTTGGAGCTTGAGACCGACACCAACACACAGCCTCACCAACCCACACCTTACTCACTCATGCATGCACAGGCACCACACAACACAAACTCACACCCACACAGTGCCATCACCATGAGAAGACCCATCTTCACCAAACAAGCCATACCCACGGCAAACCCACATGCAAACCCAGACACACCCATGCACTGATGCACACACTAGACACATACAACACAAACTCACACCCACACACTGCCATCACCATGAGAAGACCCATCTCCACCAAACCCAGCACACACCCAGGATAGAGGCACACATGACACACGCAGTTTAGAGAGAGAGAAGGAGGAGACCAAACCCAGTTCTCTCTCTCTACAACCGAAGTCACTCTTGGTTCTCTCTCACACGATCTCACTCAATTTCTCTCTCTCGGGTCTCTCTCCCACGGGCACGGCACCACCTTGACACACCACACACTCATACCACTTCACCATGCGTACCATCTCGGCACCTCTCTCTCTCTCCCCGATCACACCACACCATCACCCAACCCACCTATCTTTCTCTCTCTCTAACCCACGGCACTCTCTCTCTCTCTCTAGAGCACACACCCACTGACCTTGATCCACACCACCTCACATGCACATACACACACTACCCATGCACACCATCCACACGGCTCCCTCTCTCTCTCTCTAAAAGAGAGACCCATTTTGAGGCAAAAAAGAGAACAACACACGGGTTACTCTCTCTCTCTCTCTCTCTCTAACCCACGGCACTCCCTCTCTCTCTCTAAGACCCATGCATAACCCACCCCTGTTTGAGTAAATATATTTTTTAAGTTGTTTTTATTTCTTTCAATTGGGTTTAGTGGGTTTTAGTCACATAAATAGTTGGACTGAATTGAAAGTTCTTTGAACCTGACCAAGTGGGTTGGTTGATCAAGTTGTGTTTGTGTAAATGAGGGTTTAGTGGTTTTTATTTATTTCAATTTGAATCTGCATAGAGCAGAGTTTGTGAGAAATTTTGAAGGTATAACTCCGAGGTTCTGAAGAGGAGATTTCAAATCCGTTCCTTGGTTTGCCGCTTGAATCTGGAAAATGTGAATCATGTGGTATTGCGGAACCCGGGACATGCGAAAAGGAGTGGAATGTGAAAGTGATGGAGTTCTTTATTTTATTTTTATTTTGAGTGTTTTGTGAGGTTTTATTTTATTTTATTATTTCTCCCTCCTCCTTTATTCGGATCTGTAATAATTCAAGTATTGTAATAATTCCACCACCCCGCTTCTTTCTATCCCATTCTTTAATCGCTTTCCCTAACTGTGTGTACGTATATATCTGACATGCCATGCATATCCATGCTTTACATCCATGTTCCATGCATTAAGATTTGGCTAAATTTGCATCTTTATGCTTTCATTGATTATCCCATGATTTTGTGCGCTATCACATGTTTTGCAATGTTTCACATGCCATATTCTAGAAGCCAAATCTTTAGTGCATCTCATGAGTGAATTGCATTAAGATTCTGTATATAAGACCATGCATATTTTACTAACTTTTGTTTTGTAGTCGTTCGAGGGACGTCGGTCAATCTGTGAGTTTTTATGCTTTAACATCTCATTTGTGTGATTTTCTTATTATGTTTAGCATCCTACCATGAGGCTACTTGTTTAGGTGATAAACTGTTTGAATGTCTGTGGATGAAGGCTTGTTGCTTAATTGGAATGATTCAAGATTGTACGCGTTAAGCCCACTTGATGGTGGCAAAATCAAACCCTTTTCGGAAAACAAACATGAAGTTGAATTGTTCCAATTTGAGCAAACTAGTCTATACTTGTATGCTTCACATAATAAATTTTAGGATTTACTAAAATAATCAGAACATAAACATATAAAGAAAATAAAAGTCATATCATGGTTTAGTAGAGGCCGATCTTTTGATCGGGTGAGCGGGGGTGCTCATTATTGACCTTCCCCTCTCATACCTAAGGTTCCGAGCCAAGCATCCTTGGTTACGACGAACAGTGGCCTTGGCACCGAGTCATGGGTTTCCTAATTTCCCGAAATATTAGGTGGCGACTCTGAGATCTGATGACGCAGTCCATTTTTGACAAAATTGCAATAAAATGGATTTTCAATAAAAGTTGCCAAATCTGGACTCTTATCTATGTTTCACATTGCACTCGTGAAACTTGAGATCAAAGAGATCTCGGGAGTCCGAACTGTTTAACGCGCGCGGGTACCCTCCCGGGCATGTTACAGTTTCTGGCGACTCTGCTGGGGATTTATGAAACCTTGACTCGAACTCCATAATATGACTTTTATTTTCAATTATATGTTTATTGCATTGCATGCATTGGTGTACTTAAAGTCCCTGTGTTGCCCAGATGTTGGTGGGAACACAGACACACTTTTTGTGACACTACATCTATCTCTACGTTACTTTAGAGGCCTTGTGTTGTAACCTTTTGAGATTTGTCAAAAGGGTAGCTTTGCTATCTAGCTTTGCTATCTAAGGTTCTCAGACTCCAAAGAGAGGCTATTTGACTCTTCTGATTTCCTGGGATCTTTATTGGTTATGACCCAAAGGACTCTTTAGTAACGTCACCTTGACTTCAACCCCTTAGAGTAGAGCCAACCTTGTACATATAGTGAGCTCTAGTACCTTTCAAACTTAGGACAGGATGCTCTCTTATTTCTAGGATGTGTGATACCACTTGTCTGAATAGTGAAATCCTAGATCATTTCAAGCTAGGACAGGATAACCCTACCCTCCATAGGGGTGTTTGTTCTCTTTCCTGCTATGTGTTATGTGCAATGTATTGGATCTATACAGGGGTTCTCAAATTCGAATGAGTGGTTCAGGTTGTTCAGTTTAGCACCATTACTTCAAAAACAAAAAAAAAATAATAACAAAAACATAAAATCAAAAAAAAAAAAATTAAAAAAAAAATCAAAAAAAAATATATATATAAATGTCGATATCCCACAAAGTTGACTATTGTAAATAAATAGAACTTGTAGGTATCCGACCATCTCTGTGATTGGAGAGTGACCACCTGTTGATTGCACGAGCTTTATTTTGAATGTTATGGCTGGCCCACACGTTGACTGGCAATTTGAGAATGGTTTTGTTTTGACATCTGAATTGAGTATTGAGTCTAAGTTTGATTCCACCAAGTTTGTAGAGTTGGGATCAGACTCGAGTCATTCTAGTGAGTCAGAGTCTGTTGATATCAAGAGTGCTAACCTAGACATTTCTGTCTTGTCTGGGTCTTCTTTGTCATTTTCTTTTAAGTCTGTTGTCATTGCTAAGTCATAGTCTCTTTTCAATAAACAGAAAAACAAAAAAAAATGTCATAGAGTCTGCCTACTTCTCTGTGCCTTTAAATCATTGCATTGACCAAAGTTTTTCAAAACTTTTTCCAAAAAAAAAAACTCTGATAAAAACAAAGAGGAAGAATTTCCTCGGGATTTGCAAATTTTGATCAACTGAGAGGAAGAGAGGTGTGCTAAGCCTTTGATGAATAAAATCATTTTTGTTAATGTGGGTACTGAGAAGGATCCTGGCTTGGTCCAAATTGGTTCTATCTTATCTTCGTGAAAGTACGAGTGATTAGTCACTTTGTGAAAAGATTTCAAAAACTGTTTTTACGTGGTTCTACGAAGATAAGCCTGGAATTGATTAGACAGCATAGGATCCCTCTTGACTCGTGGTCCGACCTCCTTAGCTCCTTAGCTTTCAAACCTTGATTCGAAGTATTTAATGATCATTCAAAGTGTAAGTCTTGCGTAGCCGAATTGGAAATAGCCCTTGAACTAGGGGCCATGATGTGATTCAAATGGAGGCAGCCCTTCAACTGGGGGCAATAAGGTCGAATATGATTTAGATTGGAAATAGCCCTTGAACTAGGGGCAATGATGTGATCCAGATTGGAAATAGACCTTGAACTCAGGGCAGAGAATGTGATTTCGATTTGAAACAGCCCTTGAACTAGGGGCAAAAGTGTGAGGCTTGCATAGTTGAAATGGGGGCAGCCCTTGAACTAGGGGTAATAAGGTACCACCCTTGAGAGGCTCGCTGGGCCGAAAACCCGGAAGGGCAACCCAGGCAAAAGTTAGAGTACAAAAAAGAAAAAAATAATAAAAAGAAAAATGAAAAGCTCGCAAGGTTGAAAACCCGAAAGGGCGGCTTTGGCAAAAGTTAGAGCACAAAAGGAGAGTGTCAATACCCGAGTGAACCTTAGCCATAACTATGTAGGACCTGTGATTCAGATTGGAAGCAACCCTTGAACTAGGGGTAAGAAGGTTGGATGTGATTTAGATTTGAAGCAGCCCTTGAACTAGGGACAAAAGGTTGGATGTGATCAAAGAGTTAAAACTGAATCGTTTCCCAATGAAGACCGCCCAGAAAGGCAAAACCCAGAATTTGAGAGAATGAATTTTATTATTGAAGGACAGTCGAGTTTCTATCCACTACACTAGGGGCAACACTAGGGGCAAATTCAGACCCAATTAGCCTAGTCCCTACATCATCATATCTACAGGTCAAGTGTAGTAGTTGTTCTTATAGTTGACTTAGAGATTCCCCAATCAACATGGACAAGTTAAGATGAAAGTAACCCTTGAGAGGCTCGCTGGGTTGAAAACCTGGAAGGGTGACCCAGGCAAAAGTTAGAGCAGAAAAACAAAAAAATAGAAACTCAAAAGAAATGAAAAATAAAAAATAAAAAAAAGGAAAAAAAAATAGAAAAATGAAAAAATGAAAAGCTCGCAAGGTTGAAAACCCGAAAGGGCGGCTTTGGCAAAAGTTAGAGCACAAAAGGAGAGTGTCAATACCCGAGTGACCCTCAGCCCGAACTACGATGACCTGAGTCCTATCTTTGGGATACGTAGGAAGCTTCATCTTGAAGTTCGGCCCCAATAATTTTTCAACTCATTCATTTTGTCCATGTTTGATTGGTGTGTCTTTAGTCGATTTGGTTGTCCTATCCGTGTTTGATTGGTGTATCTTCGTTCTGCTCAGTTCAACTGGTTTGATTTAACTTGGTTCAGTTCGGTTCGATTCAATTTGGCGGTTCGGTTCGGTTCGGTTCGATCCGGTCCAGTTTTGCTCGACTTCACTCGGTTCGGGTTGGCTTGGTTCAAATCGGCTCGGTTCGGTTATCACCTTTGATTATCTGGTTTGGGACTATGCACTCCAGTGGTTGATTCCATGTTAGTTGAGTAAGTGGCCATTTGCGAAAATACGTTTTGATTAATTTGAATGAAGCTGACTAATTTTTCTCGAAAATTGTTCCATTGTTGTAAAACTTGGACCATTCTTTGGATTTGAAAAGGGAAAATTTTCAGTGCTCACAGTTTAGCTTACATGATTTGAAACAGAAAATGGAATAAGTATGCTAATCCAACCCTCATGTTGATCAAAACAATTTTACAAAAAAAAATCAAGAGACAAAAAAGGGCAAGGTAATGAATTAGGGGCATAGTTAAGTAAGTGATTCTGTCTTCTCCCCCGCTCGAGTCAACTCGTCAGTGTATATGAGTGTGTATTCATACCAGTCAATGTATATCAGTGTGTTTTCATACCAATTAGTGTATTTATACCAGTCAGGGTATTCATACTAATCAGTGTATATTAGTGTGTTCCTTTCATACCAGTCAGTATATTTATACCAGTCGGTGTATTTATACCAGTCAGTGTATAGAAGTGTGTTGGATTAGTTTGGCTTTGTTTTTCTTACGTTGAGTCGGTGTATTTATACCAGTCCGTGTATAGAAGTGTGTTTGGATTATTTTGGCTTCGTTTTTCTCATGTTGAGTCAGTGTTATTTTTATTCAGGTCAGTATGGATCAATGGCCAATTTAGAGTTCAAATTTCAATCAATCTCAAAATCGATCAAACAAAAATGTTTTCAAACTCAAAGTGATGTGCCAGTCACGCCATTGATGTACAAAATCGAAACTTTTTATTACAGTCAGGGGAGGACATCCCCGATTACAGAGACTCCAACAAAAAAAGAAAAACAAAAAACAAATAAAAAAAAAACAGAACAGAAAATACAAAAAGAAAAAGAAAAAATCAGAAAATACAAAAAAAAAAAAAAAAGAAGCAGAAAACCAAAATACAAAGTCCAGAAAGAAAAAAAAAAAAAAAAGGGTCTTGTTCTTCTTCTTCTTCGCCGGTGCCGGCCACATGCCAACTTCACTTACTCGGCTCTTCCGTCGCCGAGCTCTTCCTCTTTTTGTCATCAGTCTTCGAAGGCCCTGCTCCAGTACTTCCGCCAAGAACTACCACGGCGTTTCCGCCGAGAGAGTCGGCTCCCCGCCGGCTATCAAAGGAGAGGTACGAAGGTCCCCCAAATCGGGTCATAGAGGTGGCATGCCTTTTCAGCTCCTTGTTTTCAGCCTTCAGCTCCTTGTTTTCGGCCTTCAAGGCACAAATCTCTGCCCGTGCATCTCTGTACATGCACTGGAGTAGGGAGAGTTGGGCATTGAGCTGGTATACCTCACACGCCTTGCTCTGCAGACGGTGAGACAGGTTGGTGACCGCCGCCACTGTCTCCATGCAGGACCTCAATGTGTAGTGGTTGGCCTCGATATCATTTTGAGTAGCCATCACTTGCTCAACTGTTAGTGGGGAAGACCAGGTTGAGTAAGAGCAGGGGCACTTGGCCCAGAGGAGCTCGATGGACCATTAAGATCCGGAAAGAGAGAGAAGGGGCGAGATGAAGCCATGAGGAAATAAGGGAATCACAGAAGAATGGCAGAACGTAGATGAGGAAAATAAGAAGGAGGAGGAAGACGGAAAAGTGATGAAGAAGAAGATGGAAGAGTGATGGAGAAGAGTGATGGAGAAGAAGCAGAAGAAGAGAAAAGAGATGCTGAAGAGAAGAAGAAGACGAGAGAGAAGGACAAAGAGAGGGAGAGGGTCGAGGCAGGCTTGCAAACCGAGGGGGCTGCTTTTGTCGGCCAGCCGACACAAAAGCAGAGCCCCCGTGTCAAACGCGGCAAGAAACGCGGGAGAATTATGTATGCATATATGTATATATATTTTATAGTTATGTAATATAGATATTTGTTTGAACATTTTGGTCATATGAGTGGCTTGGGTTCAGTGGTGTGGCTCAATGGTTGAAGGCTGAAGGCTGAGCCCGAGGTCAGGGGTTCGAACCCCACATCGAGTTTTTCTTTGTTTTGTTTTCATTTTGGTTTTGATGTATATATGTCTTGTGTACCTATATATAGATATATATATTTGTTTGAATTGTTTCTGTCACCGAGTGGCTTGGGTTCAGTGGTTAGGCCCAGTGGTTGCAGGCTGAAGGCTGAGCCCGACGTCAGGGGTTCGAACCCCACATTGAGTGTTTCTTTTTGGTTTGTTTTGTTTTTATGTATATATATGTCTTGTATATAGTATATATATATATATTTGTTTGTATATTTTGTCACAAGAGTGATGTGGCTCAGTGGTTAAGGACTCGGAGGCCGAGCTTGAGGTCAGGGGTTCGATACCCCGTGTCCCATGTCCATGCATTTTGTGATTTTTCTTTCTTTTTGCGTGTTTTGCGTGCGTGTGCTGACGTCAACAAACAGAATATGCCTTCTCGGTAACGGCATCTTCCCACTGACGGTAGCAAACAGCATATTCCCCACCTGTGTATATCTCCGTATATATATCTATGTATATATCCGTATATGTTTGTGTATAGGTCTGTACATGTCTGTGTCGTATATACCTGTATATATACTGTATATGTCTGTGTATATATCTGTATATATTTGTCTGTATGTTGTCTGTATATGTACATATATGTGTGTATTTATATGTAAATATTTGTGTATTATCCTGGTTGTGTTTGCAATGAGTTCCTAGGAGACCAACTGCGACGGTGGAAACTAGAGTTCGAATGGCGATGCCTAGAACGCAAAAGGTTCAGGATTTCCGAGACTAAAGCCTGGTTTAAATACCCAGGGGTGTATCCCCGGCTTGAAATCTGTATGGCAGCCCCATAGGTTGAGGTAGGGGTGCAACTCGGGCGGGCTCAACCCGAGCAACCCGAGCCCAGCTCGAGTTTTTTTAGGGCTTGGGCAACTATATCTTGTAATCTGGACGGGCCTGGGCAGATTTTTGATGCTCGAATTGTAATTCGGGCCGGGCTTGGGCAGAACCAATGGCCAACCCGAGCAACCCGAACCCGAATTGAATTTAATATATTATATAAATTATATAATATATAATATATAATATATATATATAATTTAATAAATTATTAATATATAAATTAAGTAAAAGAGTTAGTCTTAATTTTTAATTTTTATTTTTTGGTGACCAGAAAATAACTTTGAATAATTCTCAATTCTTTGTTAATTATCAATTCTACCTACAGGTTTCAAAACAAATCTACCTACAAGTTTCTGGGCAATTCGGGCTAACCCGAGTTCAAAATACAAAGCTTGGGCCGGGCTTGGGCAGCAAAGCTCGGGTTCATGTTCGGGCTTGGGCGGGCTTGGGCACTGCTCTGGGCAATTCGGGTCGGGCTTGGGCAAACCCCCAACCCGACCGAACCCGCCCGAGTTGCACCCCTAGGTTGAGGTAGCTTGTATGCGCCTCAACTCTGGAAACTGAACCAACCTAGTCTGTCACCCCGTTGGAGAATAGGGAAAGTTGTGAATATGATCAGTTCTCACTTGTGTGGTATGCACATGTGAATGCGATGCAACCCTCTCCCATTTGTGTGGTATGCACATTTGGATGCGATGCAACCCCCTCTCCCATTTGTGTGGTATGCACATTTGGATGCGATGCAACCCTCTCCCATTTGTGTGGTATGCACATTTGGATGCGATGCAACCCTCTCCCATTTGTGTGGTATGCACATTTGGATGCGATGCAACCCCCTTTCTCATTTGTGTGGTATGCACATTTGAATGCGATGCAACCCTCTCCCATTTGTGTGGTATGCACATTTGGATGCGATGCAACCCTCTCCCATTTGTGTGGTATGCACATTTGGATGCGATGCAACCCCATTTCTCATTTGTGTGGTATGCACATTTGGATGCGATGCAACCCTCTCTCCAATTTGTGTGGTATGCACATTTGGATGCGATGCAACCCTCTCCCATTTGTGTGGTATGCACATTTGGATGCGATGCAACCCTCTCTCCCATTTGTGTGGTATGCACATTTGGATGCGATGCAACCCTCTCTCCCATTTGTGTGGTATGCACATTTGGATGCGATGCAACCCTCTCCATTTGTGTGGTATGCACATTTGGATGCGATGCAACCCTCTCCCATTTGTGTGGTATGCACATTTGGATGCGATGCAACCCTCTCTCCCATTTGTGTGGTATGCACATTTGGATGCAATGCAACCCTCTCCCATTTGTGTGGTATGCACATTTGGATGCGATGCAACCCTCTCCCATTTGTGTGGTATGCACATTTGGATGCGATGCAACCCCCTTCTCATTTGTGTGGTATGCACATTTGAATGCGATGCAACCCCCTTCTCATTTGTGTGGTATGCACATTTGAATGCGATGCACTTTTTCTCTCATTTGTGTGGTATGCACATTTGTAGACGATGTACCCTCTTCTTTCTTCTTTCATGGTCTAGGAGACCTTAAATCCTATAAAGGTGCAAATCCTTTGGTGTTTGTCATGCCCGAACGACTTTAGGTGGTCTGGTATAGCCACATGACTGTGATTGCAATGAGTTCCTAGGAGACCAACTGCGACGGTGGAAACTAGAGTTCGAATGGCCGAGACCTAGAACGCAAAAGGTTCAGGATTTCCGAGACTAAAGCCTGGTTTAAATACCCAGGGTGTATCCCCGGCTTGAAATCTGTATGGCAGCCCCATAGGTTGAGGTAGCTTGTATGCGCCTCAACTCTGGAAACTGAACCAACCTAGTCTGTCACCCCGTTGGAGAATAGGGAAAGTTGTAAATATGATCAGAAAAGCGGCATCCGTGGCCACCCAAATCGGTTAAAACAGCAGGTGCGCCTGTCTGTTTACACCACCCCTTCTCCTCTGCGCGTGAGCGCGTTAGGATGTTGATTCACTCGGTTAAAAATAGCAGGTGCGCCTGTCTGTTTACACCACGCATTCTCCTCTCGCGTGAGACGCGTTAGGATGTTGATTTCTCTTGGTTGAGGTATTTCCTCTCTTGCATAAATCATGAATTTTCAAACAAACCGGCTTCGCGAAGCGTGTAAGTCCAACTTTCAAACTACATATATCATTTGCATTCTGTCCCTGAACTACGCTGGTTTGATTCCTTGCAAAGGGATACGTAGGCAACCTTCGGGTTCAACCACATGCATTGCATTTTGTGTGATTACCCAAGTCTTACGGCCTTGTCAAAAGGGTCGTCTTCTGGTTGACATTCACTCACGTCATTTCATGACTTCGAGCTCTGTCAAAGAGGGGCAACTGTAGACACCCCATTTTGACCGGCCCTAAGACTTGGGCATTTTAGTTTGACCACCCTCACCAAAAAAATCAAATTTTAATTTTAAATCCCAAACCTCACCCATTTTGGCCATCACTAATATTTTGGTAATTTGTAGTGTTTTATAATTTTATATGTGTGTATTAAATTAGGTGTGTGCATATTTTTTTTAAGTGTTTTATAAGTGATAACTATTTTTAAAACAAAAGAAAATAAAAAAAAGAAGACAAAACAAAATTTTAAAAATATATATATTATATATATATATATAAATAAATAAAAAAAAGAAAAAGAAAAAATTTAGAATAAAATCATTATGTTTGTTGGTGGTTTTGAGTGGCCTTGTGGGTGGCCTCGTGGAGGAATAAAAAAGAATGAGGGAAAGAAAAAAAAAAGGGAGAGGAGAAAGGAGAGGATATATTTTTAAAGAGGGGAGATGGGTTAGGTGGAGGGTCTGGGGTTTGAGTATTAAAAAAGAAGAGGGGTGCTTTACAGCCCGAAAGGGACACAGACACGGTTTGGAGGGGGGACCCAAACACCATTAAGAAGTTGAAAGAACACACATGCACAGATGGGCTCAACACTCTGAGAGAGATGACACACAACACAGACTCATTCATATGCACATGAGAGACCCAACACCACGGTGGAGGGAGAAGCTCACTGAAACACATACCAGACAACCCACCTCTCAGCTTGGAGCTTGAGACCGACACCAACACACAGCCTCACCAACCCACACCTTACTCACTCATGCATGCACAAGCACCACACAACACAAACTCACACCCACACAGTGCCATCACCATGAGAAGACCCATCTTCACCAAACAAGCCATACCCACGGCAAACCCAATGCAAACCCAGACACACCCATGCACTGATGCACACACTAGACACATACAACACAAACTCACACCCACACACTGCCATCACCATGAGAAGACCCATCTCCACCAAACCCAGCACACACCCAGGATAGAGGCACACATGACACACGCAGTTTAGAGAGAGAGAAGGAGGAGACCAAACCCAGTTCTCTCTCTCTACAACCGAAGTCACTCTTGGTTCTCTCTCACTCGATCTCACTCAATTTCTCTCTCTCGGGTCTCTCTCCCACGGGCACGGCACCACCTTGACACACACACACTCATACCACTTCACCATGCGTACCATCTCGGCACCTCTCTCTCTCTCCCCGATCACACCACACCATCACCCAACCCACCTATCTTTCTCTCTCTCTAACCCACGGCACTCTCTCTCTCTCTCTCTAGAGCACACACCCACTGACCTTGATCCACACCACCTCACATGCACATACACACACTACCCATGCACACCATCCACACGGCTCCCTCTCTCTCTCTCTAAAAGAGAGACCCATTTTGAGGCAAAAAAGAGAACAACACACGGGTTACTCTCTCTCTCTCTCTCTCTCTCTAACCCACGGCACTCCCTCTCTCTCTCTAAGACCCATGCATAACCCACCCCTGTTTGAGTAAATATATTTTTTAAGTTGTTTTATTTCTTTCAATTGGGTTTAGTGGGTTTTAGTCACATAAATAGTTGGACTGAATTGAAAGTTCTTTGAACCTGACCAAGTGGGTTGGTTGATCAAGTTGTGTTTGTGTAAATGAGGGTTTAGTGGTTTTTATTTATTTCAATTTGAATCTGCATAGAGCAGAGTTGTGAGAATTTTGAAGGTATAACTCCGAGGTTCTGAAGAGGAGATTTCAAATCCGTTCCTTGGTTTGCCGCTTGAATCTGGAAAATGTGAATCATGTGGTATTGCGGAACCCGGGACATGCGAAAGGAGTGGAATGTGAAAGTGATGGAGTTCTTTATTTTATTTTTATTTTGAGTGTTTTGTGAGGTTTTATTTTTATTTTATTATTTCTCCCTCCTCCTTTATTCGGATCTGTAATAATTCAAGTATTGTAATAATTCCCCCACCCCGCTTCTTTCTATCCATTCTTTAATCGCTTTCCCTAACTGTGTGTACGTATATATCTGACATGCCATGCATATCCATGCTTTACATCCATGTTTCATGCATTAAGATTTGGCTAAATTGCATCTTATGCTTTCATTGATTATCCCATGATTTTGTGCGCTATCACATGTTTTGCAATGTTTCACATGCCATATTCTAGAAGCCAAATCTTTAGTGCATCTCATGAGTGAATTGCATTAAGATTCTGTATATAAGACCATGCATATTTACTAACTTTTGTTTTGTAGTCGTTCGAGGGACGTCGGTCAATCTGTGAGTTTTTATGCTTTAGCATCTCATTTGTGTGTGATTTTCTTATTATGTTTAGCATCCTACCATGAGGCTACTTGTTTAGGTGATAAACTGTTTGAATGTCTGTGGATGAAGGCTTGTTGCTTAAATTGGAATGATTCAAAGATTGTACGCGTTAAGCCCACTTGATGGTGGCAAAATCAAACCCTTTTCGGAAAACAAACATGAAGTTGAATTGTTCCAATTTGAGCAAACTAGTCTATACTTGTATGCTTCACATAATAAATTTTAGGATTTACTAAAATAATCAGAACATAAACATATAAAGAAAATAAAAGTCATATCATGGTTTAGTAGAGGCCGATCTTTTGATCGGGTGAGCGGGGGTGCTCATTATTGACCTTCCCCTCTCATACCTAAGGTTCCGAGCCAAGCATCCTTGGTTACGATGAACAGTGGCCTTGGCACCGAGTCATGGGTTTCCTAATTTCCCGAAATATTAGGTGGCGACTCTGAGATCTGATGACGCAGTCCATTTTTGACAAAATTGCAATAAAATGGATTTTCAATAAAAGTTGCCAAATCTGGACTCTCATCTATGTTTCACATTGCACTCGTAAAACTTGAGATCAAAGAGATCTCGGGAGTCCGAACTGTTTAACGCGCGCGGGTACCCTCCCGGGCATGTTACACTACTCTCTAATGGAATTATTTCCATTGAATATGTGAAGTCTAAAAACAACATAGCGGATCCATTAACCAAAGAGTTAGCAAGAGAGTTAGTTGAGAACTTATCGAGGGGAATGGGACTTAAGCCTATTAAATAAGAGTTACCACAATGGCAACCCAACCTAGTTGACTGGAGATCCCAAGATCTAGGCTCAAAAGGACAACCGAGTTGTGTATGACTCAGAAGGATCACTGGGGAGTCAAACTCCTACCCATTTTTATGATGAAATAGTGATGTCTGCAGCGTTTTAGGTTAAGTAATACTTTTAATGATTCTTATATCTAGGTAAACCTAGTGCAGTATGGCAAGCTACTCTTCATAATAATCACCTATGTGAGTGTGAACTGGGCCGGTTCTATGAGATTTGTGAAGGGCTACAATTCTCTAGAGCACTCATGAAAGACCAAGTTGTTCAGGGCCAAAATGAACACAATAGTGAGAACTAAACTGTGTCTGGTGATATTCTGTGTGAGTTCTATTGTCTTGGTTTATAAAAATGGCTGAACAGTTCAAGACATCATATTCACTGGTTAGCTAGTAAATCCGATAGTGTCTCACAAGGGAAGGTTGAAAGCCAAAAGCTACCTATCGTTTGCAGAATATTTCCAATTTATGTACTCTCTGTAATTAGATCATGTTGTTGCATTTTCTCTCCGTCAAATTCCATTCATGTGGGGGATTGTTGGTAAAATGGTTTTATATAGGCTTATTTTAGGCCATCTTTGAGCCCAAAATTGAGTGGGCCCCAATTTTGTTTTAGGGTGGGTCCGAAGAGATGATGTGTTCCTTGCCGCATGGTAAGTCACATGGTGAAGACGGTTCGTCAAAACCATTTATGAGTGAATGGGAAGTTGACGTCGTTTTCGGGTTCGTGGAATGGACACTTAAAGAAGTAAATGTGGGTTTCCTTGAAATGGGTTGTCCCACATTAAAACTTTAAGAGAGCTTTATTGGGTATATAAGCTCTTGGTGTACTAACTTGGGTTGGGCCCCAAGGGGCACCCCAAGTTTATAGAAGGGAGGAGTTATGGACAAATGGAACCTTGGCTCAAACCACCACACACGCGCACGTGCGCTGCCACCGCCGCCGTCCGTCCGACCGGTCGAGCCGTGCCGGGCGCGGTTGTGGGTCGGGTCGGTTCTTATATTAATTTTTGGACAAAATTTATTTGAACCTTTTCCAGAAATTCTTAATGAAATTAAATTCAAATTATGCCAAAATTGAATTTAATTTTCTGTCCAAATTTTTTACCTCCTTCAGTCTGGAATTTCAATAGATTAACTGCTCAAAACTGCCCAGCAATTACAGATCCGAAACTGCTCTATTTTGACATATTCAAACAGTTCAGGCAGATCATACAAATCTGCAAATCTGTTGAAATATGAACTGCACCTGTTCATTTCGAATTCACACCTATTCAGTTTGAAAATCAAACCTGTTCAGTCCTATAAATTCCAGATCTATTCCAGCATTTGATCCAATCCGAAAATCAGTCTGAAATTTATATTTTTTTGCTGCCCAATTTTTTGCTCCTTTGCATTATTTATTCTTCATTCTAGTTTTAGAGAAAATTAAAGAGAGTATAGAACACAAGATTCCAGTTCGCCGGACAAATTTGTTTGGAGTGCTACTACAAATTTGTGAAGACCATTGTATCTTGGGAGATAGACCCCACTTAACCGTAAGCACCGTAGCGGGGCGAATCTGTCTTAAGGACAGAGTGTCATACACTCGACTTGATCTTTTATTTTCCATTTGGTTTGATAAAATAAATTCTGTAAGTTATTTATTTTATTTATTTGATTTTGTTTTAATTTATTTATTGTACTCAGAAGATTGTTCCAATATTATTCCTATTCAAATCTCTTCATCTACTTTCCCAAGTTTTAATTATTTTCTATTTTTCTTCTTCTTCACTTCAAAACTCTATTCCACCCCCACCAAGATTCAACATTATCATCAATATCACTGTTTTTTATTATATTGGTAATTGCAAATAGAAGAAAGTTTGAACAAAATCAAACAATGGATGAGAGTAATAATCAAAACAGTTTTTTGAAACAATTCATCAAAGAGAAGGTAAGTATTCACATAAATATCAAAATACAATTATTGATTTCTGTATTTTTTTTAACATAAAAGTGAATATTCAGCCTGTTTTTCGTTATTATTGTTTGGACTTTCAGAACCGAATAATGTCACTTTGTTCGGTTCTAAAAATCCGAATAATAATGATGAAAAACAGGCTGAATATTCATCATCCTCTTCCGCCGATGCTTTTTTGTTGGTGTCGGGTTTCCTAATTGTATTCTATGTATGTATGTGAACAAAAGAAAGGTTTTTTTAAAAGTAATTTGAATTTTTTAATTTGTTTTATTTTGGCGTACCTCAAAAGGGTATTTTCAAAAAAAAAAGAAAAAAAAAAGAGATGTACTAAGAATTATAACCCTAAAAAATAATTTAATAGGGTGTACTAAAAAATTGGATTTACATAAATATTTTTTTAGTGTAAATAAAATATCCCATGATCTCCTAATGCGTTTATAAAAAAACACAAGCCCAAAGACTAAATGAATGAGGTCTAGGTTGTCTATGCAATACGTTCAACAATTGGATCATTACAAAACAAAAACTTGTGGTTTTGTGCAATTTACTGAAACTATGGCATTAATATAGGTTTCATTGGAATTAAGATAAATTAGTGCTTTGGGCTTGGCTCATAAAATTTACAAAACTTACAAACCCAAAAAGAGAAATGAATAAATAATAATCAAACTGGCCTTTGACTGGTGAGCATTAGGCCCAGTGGCTCGCCCTTGGTTGCCTCCCTACAAGATTTTAAAAAAATAATAAAGTTCGAGTTCAAATCCTAGGGCTAAGCAAGGAATCCGTGAAATCTGTTATCTGATCCAGTCGAGTCCAATCCAGTAGGTCTGGATTGGTTTTTTGAATCCGTGATTCGGTTTCGGATTGAAAAATTAAAAATCCGTAGTTCACGGATTGGTTTCAGATTGAACCCCACGGTTCCGGATTGGAACCGATCCGGACCGTATACAAATAGTCTATATTTTTATTATACACCCTCCTGCATAGTATCTTCTCTTATTTCATATAAAACTTAAATCCAAACCTAAACTTGCACAGTATCTTCTTTTATTACTTTTGTTTGCTAGTTTTTAGTGTTAATTTGTAATGGTCTAAATACTTATGGTGGAACTAATTTTCTTATAGTTGTTTAAATTCTAGAACAGTTTGTCGCTATTACGAAAAGACATGTTGCTAATGTGAAACTAATATGGTGCTATATTTATATTTTTATGAAATTAAAGTGTCGTATATATATTTTTTGTTATTTAATTATGTAAATCCTTGGTCCTAAACCGATCCAATCCGTGTTTAAATGGATTGGTTCGGATTGGTTCCACGATTTAAACGGATTGGATTGGTTCCAATTTTTTAGGATTCGTAGATAACAGATTGGTCCTGGTTTTGCTCCAATCCAGTCCAATCCGGACCATGCTCACCCCTATCAAATCCCCTCTGTTTCGTGTAAGTATTTGAATAAATAACTACAAATAAGTGATAAATATTAATAATTAAAATTATATTTTTTTATAAATTATAATAATTTTTAAAAGGGCAAACTTCACTTTAACCCTATATGGTTTGTACCATGTGCGGTTTACCTCCCTAACATTTAGAAATGATCACATAACCTTGTGGTTCATGGATTGAAATGTACCGTTAAATATTCTGTCTACTTTAACTACAACTGTGAAACACGTGGTAGATATAAGGGGCTATATGCTTATTTTCAAAGTTCAAGGGGTAAATCACACATTGAATAAAGCACAGGGGGGGTTAAAATGCACTTTATTTACTATACAAATGACTAAAATATAGGAGTATTTTAATTTTTTTAATTAAATCGTTAACAGATTTAACGATACACTTCATTGCACAAATCACAAGGAAGTTATGTGATCATTTTCAAACGTTAAGAAGATAAACTGCACATGGCCCATATTATAAGAATATAAAGTGAAATTTGCCCTTTTTTAAAATTACTACTTAATCCTAACTTCTACTAAATTTTTCCAATCTTGTAAAAAACCAGCAAAGGGAAGGGATTTGCTGGCCCCTTATCACCATCCTGCCTAATATATTTTTATGTATATATATTTGTACGGGAGGCAAGTATTCGTCGCTTTACGTACTCCTCGTGTCCAAGTTTCGCTTCTTTTCGAGTGACCTGAGAACACAAAGACGGTGAGCTACCCGGTAGTGTGTTGCCGGAAAAACCCTCCGATGGTCAAGTTAGCACACTAAGAGAGAAAAAGAGAGAGAATTTGAGAGAGAGACAAATGGGTAGGTAGCTCTGATAACCAGATGTTCCAGACCTGTGCATGGAGGTGCAGCACCGTTTATATAGTTTATGCGCGCTCCTCTCTGTCTGTTCTCCTTTTGACACATGGATATGTTCCTCTCTTACCTTCTTCCACGTATAAGCGCAAATACTGCCAAACACCAAATAGCGAAACCGCCTAATGGTATTGACGTGTACTGTTGGTAGGTTTTCCTCCTCGCAATCTAATTGGGCCACGTAGCGGCTCTTGTCGTGCTACTCATGACCCGGCGCAAAGCCGCTTACCAACTTCCATCAATCGGCTCAGCTCCGAGTTGTCTAACCGGTCGACCACAGCTTGGCAAAATGTTGCTCGGTCTATACAGAGGATGGTGTCATTAGCTCGGACTATCCTTAGGTCAGCCGATTTCACATGTAGCCCGATCCTTTATTCGGTGTAAATTCCCCTTAATTGCACACAGCTCGACCCACACTTCTCGACCGAGCACATGCATAGCTCGACCCATTCTGTTCATTGGATTTTCCCCTCTCAATTGCCCCTTAATTCCGTCTACACCCGCATGACCGGAATTACATTAGTAGGCCGGGTTAGACTCTTTGCTCGGTGGTTCGCCTTGCTCGATTGTTGGCCTTTAATCATTTCTGTTGTAATACGATTGAGATTACTCAACTTTAGCTCAATTTAGTGTTCAACATTGGGATAGCTCGGTTATGACATTCAAATGCCCCCCTTTTTTTCTTTTTCTTTTTTGTTATCTCGACCCACACATATACCGCATCTCGGCCCCCATCACGGCATGACCTTTAATTGACGCAAATATTTTCAACTTTGCATTTGGTGGAATGGGTGTCCGGCCAGAAACTTAACTTTACAATACCAAACCAATTTTATAATAAAAATGCTTGGTGGGTCAAGCCCGGCATGATCATGGAATAAATTTCCTCACTTGAAAATATTGACGTGCACTTTTTCAACAACAAACATATTAATTAATATGTTTGTGTTTGGAGGTCCCATCATGAAACTTTGAAAAGAATCTCTTGCTTTGATCATGTGTTAATTAAGAGCCTACGTAACCATTTTCCAAAAATTTCCCCCCTGCAGCACTAAGAAGCAAAGACCAATCCACTACTGGTTTTGGAAAGCAAAAACCGAGGGCCATCCAAACTAGCTACCAACCGAATTTAAAATAACTTTAAATTCCCACCATCACCCTACGTGATAGCAGCAACAATAGATAGCTTTGCAGCCGATCAATGCTCATTCGCGTGCTACCAGCAATATGTGGACATCATCATACTCTCCAAAAAATAACCATCATATTGCCAATACACTGAGGCCGAAGCACGAACAACCCGTTATGGCCAGATTATCTTGACCTCTTATAGTCCTCTGCCTCAATTCATTTGCTTCAGCTCTGGTGAAATCTTCACCACATGCTGTTGAATCAACAGTGAGCAAAACAAACTCAACAGTAATGACCCATCGCGACGGAAAGCCATTTCTGGTGAACTGAACCAAAACCCGACAGCGTACGACGTTACCAGCTACCACCACCACCTCGGAAGCTAAAAAACCCCGAGGGACAATGGCACCCACAGCCCAAGCACAAACACAGCATTTATTTCATTGTCAAGAGACCGTATTTTCTTACAGTTCAAACACTTCTTTTTACAAGACTGCCATGGTCACCGGAATAAAGATGACCACCGAAGTTGCAACACTCTAAAGCACAACAGACCCATACAGTTCCAAAATTCTCGTTGTAGCTCTCACGACTGGGTTGTCTATTGTAGCCCCAAATCTATACTGAATTCAACACTATTGCTCCATGGCTGAGCTGGAACAGGGTTCTCTCATAACCGAGCTACTTTCCATCAGATAGCTACCTGCCCTATAACCGGGCTAATTTTTCATTCTGATCATTTAAGCCGAGCTAAACAGAGGTGGAACAAAATCTTGCAAATGCTCTATAATCAAGCTAGGGAATGACTTTATATTCTGACCGTGCTATTTGCTCCAATCCTAAATCTGGATAAATTTGAACACCGCTCCTCCATAGCCGAGCTGAACTCCAATTTTGGTTCATAGGCTGACCTTAACGCGTTGAATTCTTTTCACAACTCTATTTATGAGTTAAGATCAAACCGAACGCCCAACTCTTACCTCAGTACCGAGCTAGTGACCTCAACAACAGTTTTTCCTTTTAGTTTTGAAGCCGAGCTAGAAATATTGCCCTTGCTCAAAAACTGAGCTAAATCTGTCGTACAAACTTCAAACAAATATTCAACCTTTACTTTGCTGAGCTTAATCTAATTTTAAGCAAGAAATGCACGTGATTGAACAAAACATCAACTTTTGCTCTTGTCGAGCTAAAACCGATCTAGACAAGGAAATCACTTGGACAAAACACCATCTTTCCCTCTTTTGCCGAGCTAAATTTGCTAAAGGCAGGGAATTTCACTATGTTGGACAAATTACAAACTCCCCCTCTTGCCGAGCTGGATTTGCCCTAGGTAAGGAATTCATTTAGTTAGACAAATCACCAATTCTATATCTTGCCGAGTTGAATTTGCTCTAAGCAAGGAATTCACTTAGTTGGACAAATCACTAACTCTACATCTTGTTGAGCTAAATTTGCTCTAAGTAAGGAATTCACTTAGTTAGACAAATCACCAACTCCTCCTCTTGGCAAGCTGGATCTACTCTAGGTAAGGAATTCACTTGGTTGGACAAATCACCAACTCCCTCTCTTGTCGAGCTGAATCTGCTCTAGGTAAGGACCAAGTTTCCGCATGCTGGGCTTTATTTGTTTTGGCAAGGATCAATTTTTTCTCTTGCCGGGCGCAATCTGCCATGGACAAGGAATTAATTACGTTGGACAAGACCCAATATTTTCCTCTTGCCGAGCTTACTCTGCTTCGGTAAGGTCAAAGTTTTCCTCTTGCCGAGCTTACTCGGCTTCGGCAAGGAATTCCAAAGTTGATCAAAACTGTTAACAAACCTCTTGCCGAACAAAATCAGCTTGGCAAGGAATTCCAAAGTTGATCAAAACCATCAACAAACCTTTTGCCAAGAAAAATTCGCCTGGCAAGGAATTCCAAAGTTCATCAAAACCATCAACAAACCTCTTACCGAGCAAAATTCGCTCGGCAAGGAATTCCAAAGTTGAACAAAACACCAACTTTTATCTTGTCGAGCAAAATCAGCTCAGTAAGGAATTCTAATCCATCAAGATGATTATCAATTGCCCCTTAGACCGTGATAAATCCGCTTTGTGAGGCAAAAATACAACAATTTTCAAGAAAATGGTCTACTTGTTTCATTGCGCTAATGACAAAAAGGGTTACAAAAATAGAGCTAAGAACAAAACTTTAGATTGGCATAGTTCGATGTTTTGGAAATAGATCGGCCATTTATATTCTACAAATTTTATGCCTATTTTCCTCGGCCTTCCTACTGACATCTTCCAAATCCGAACTCCCTCGATCTCTTCCATGGTGGTTTGCATGGCCATTCTCTTGTTTGACTGCATGAACCTTTCCCACTACGCTCTTGTCCTCTACTACCGGACTTGTCATCACAGTAGCTGTGGCTGCATCGTCTTCGACTCGGATGTGCTCATTAATGTGTTGCATAAGCAGTTCCATGGTCGACGATTGATTCATTATGAGCGAGTCTCTCAGTCGATGTCTAACTGGAAGACCGCGCTTATACTGATTGATTGCAAGGTTGGTCGGACAATCAAGGATCTCGTTGAAAGTCTCCTAATATTTAGCGTTATACGCCTTCAAAGAGTCACCTAGCTCCATCTACTCCCAAGGGATGGTCAACTTCTTTGGGCGTTTTGGTGTTTATTTTGAATCTGGTGACAAATGCCTCTGCCAACTGTTGCCATC
>JAPPVO010001902.1:0-14488 GCA_030407325.1 Camellia japonica | reverse complement strand
GCCTGAAAAGCTTGCCAAAAGGCTGATCGGTCACGGGCTCTGCCATGATGGGAACACAACCCTTGGATCTAGATTACCGCTGTACCGTTTGATCCGTCTTTCACTTTTCGGTGTTAGGTGCGAGAGGTATATTAGGTAGTCTTGCCGAGGTACCCCTTTTGACCATTCGGCCTAGTTGCATATCGAAAAGCCATAGAGACTGTTTCAAACTAGGACAGGATGCTCACCCGAATACAGGATTGCGTGAAACCGCTTTGTTTGAATAGTGAACCCTAGTTCCTGAAGAAACTAGGACAGGGAAACCCTACCCCCTTATAGGGGTGTTTTGGCTCTCACTTAACTGGTATGTGCTTTACAGTGAAACTACACAGGAATGTGCATATTAGTTGCAAGTTCAGTATCTGATTTTGGGACAGAATTCAGTAAAGAGTACAGCCATTCAACTGTGATCATATTTGTTCTAGTGAAACCAGCCTGAGGTACTATCTGTTTTCTCTTTTGCTAGGTAGTCCCGAAACTATAGCTTAAGAAGGCTCTGATATCCCCCGGGTACTCTGGACTAGTGTCGATAGATTTTGTCAGAGCAGAAGTTTAGTTCAAGGGCAACTAGTGTTTCCTACGCCGGTGACAAGTAAGGGTGTGCACGGTGCGGTTCGAGCGGTTTGAGAGTAAAATTACAAACCGAATGGCGGGTTAGCGGATTGGCGGATTGACAAATTGTGGTTTGGGAGGTTTTTGGCGGATTGGCGGATTGAAGAATATTCTAACTAATTATCATACATTTGCATAATATATAACACTAATTTGTATAATATTTTTTAGATATATAACACAAAGTAATTTTACATAATATGTTCCATATCTATAACCACTAATTTGTAATAAATTTCATATTTTAAATCTTTTTCACACTCATTTTTACATTGATATTTCATTGAAAGTTAAAAAATATATATGTATTAACTTTAGCGGAGCAGAGCGGTTCGGTTGGCGGATTATAAATTTTAAAGTTTAAACCGCAGTTAGCGGTTAGAGCGATGCGGATTGATGCGGATCGGTGCGGTTTTAGCGGATTGAGCGGTATTTTGCACAGCCCTAATGGCAAGGCAAAGAAGGGCCAAACAGGGCTCACTGGTTCCACTGATCCGACAGTCACCAGTTAGATCACCTTTGTTCAACTAAGCAGACCCGTGATGGCACAGAGTCCAGAAGAAGTTGTGGCCATGATAGCGGCGTTAAACCAGGGAATTGCCATGTAGGATGAGACCAATGCTGAAATACAATGCCCATTTGGGGCACCTACCACACATCCAGTCTCGGGCCCCTAGCTGAACTTTGATCCACCTTCACCAATTGAAGATTTGCAAGGTTTGGATCCCCGAGAAGGGTTAGCTCAAGCTCGAGTTTTTAGACCCTTGGTGCAGCCTAATGAAAGGCTTTATCCCCTTGATGTTAATGACCTCGACCCGACCTTGGTAAAAATTGCTAACCTTGAGAAGCAATTCAAAAAGGCACAGGGAATTACCTCCATTCCCGACATTGAGGATAGGTACACCGACGCTGCTGTAAGACTCTCAGACATATTCAAAATGCCACACTTTGACCGTTTCGACGGGTCTGGAGATCTTATAGTACATATCTGGCTTTTCTTGGATGTCCTGAAACCGATGGGTTTGACTAAGCCTTAGAAACTCTGTCTATATGGAAGAACCCTATCGGGTATAGCAGCCACTTGGTACGTCAAGTTGGAGGATACAGTGAAGCAAAATTGGGAAGAGTTGGCTGAGGCGTTTGTCAATCAATACTCTTACAATACCCAAATTGAAATAACCATTCAAGGTCTTGAAGCAACCCACCAGAATCCTGGAGAACCTTTTGTGGAATTTGTTGCAAGGTGGAGAGCAAAGGCAGCACAGATGACAGATCAACCTTCTAAGAGGGACCAAGTGCGGATAGTGGTATAGAACCTTGAGCCTGACATGCTGCAAAAGTTAATAGTTGCTCCACTAGTCACTTTCAAAATTTTGCATGAATTAGGAGTTCAGATTAAGAGTGCATTCAACAAAGGGATTATTCCCAGAACACGCAAACCAACAAAGAGAGTGTTTTCAAGGAGTACTAATGCTGGCAGTAACACTATTCCCAAACCCACTGAAATCAATACCGTCACCATTAATCCCAAAACTGCCAACCCTTTTGCCAATGCCAACCCACAAACAGCCGGCCCAACCCGAGCTCAAGGTAGAACTTTCACCCCCTCTCTATATGAGCCTAACCAGCGCACTAAAAGTCCTGATGGAAAGAGGGTATCTCAAAGCTCTTAATCCTCAACCTCTTTCTGACCCACTCCCTACCAGACATAACCCCACCAAATACTGTGTGTACCATCAACAGCGTAGTCATGGCACTGATCGTTGCTACCGCCTTCATCATGAGGTTCAGAATCTCATTGACAACCAGACAATAGCTCCACCTCAAAACCCCAATGTTACCACTAACCCACTTCCCATCCATGACCAAGTATCTTATCCATACCTTAACCTCATCCATATACTACCATCCACCTACAACCCCAGCATATACATCACCTCGGCCCATTTACCCAAGCATGAGGTGTTCATTTCAGAAAATACTGATTTATGCATAATGGATGCACCCAATCCGATTCAGGTACGCGAAGGGCACCAAATGGGTGAACCCACTACTGCTGAGATGTTGGGAATGATTGAAAACCTTTAAGAAATGGTGACAGATTTAACATTTGGGGTTTCAGTCCCGTCAAAAAGATCGCCAATCTTGGGCGAGCTACAATTGAAAATGGCCAACCATAAGAGGTTATCTCAAGTCTGGGTGATAATATGTCGACAACAAATGGGTCTCGCTTTGATACAGCCACCCAATCTCTTGGCAAAGCTGAAGCAAGTCGCAAGAACAACACCGTGGCGAGTATTGATCCTTATGAACATCTTTAGTGGGCTATTAAGGCTTTGAAGGTCAAAAGGCTAAACAAATAGCAAGTGCTTGCAGTTGTTGCAAACACTATGGATAACACTTTTGTCACTCAGGTTAGGAGCATTTCGAATCAAGAGGCAAGCCAGGAAAAGGGCTGTCGTACCAGAAACACCCATTTCAACTCCAATCGTACACTCGTAAGAAATCATCAAACCTAGTCAACACCTGCTGACCCCTCTGTCAAACCAGTCAGGACTGGTAACCGTACCTTCAATCCCCTTTACATGACCTTGTCCAAAGCTCTTCAAATCCTCATAGGACAAGGCTATCTCAAACCCCTTGACCCTCGACCTCTCCAGATCCTCTTCCAGCCAGGCATCAAGCTGCCAAGTACTGTGCCTTCCATCAACAAACCGGTCATGACACTAACGGTTGCTTTTGTATTTACCATGAAGTTCAAGATCTGATTGATAACAAGGTCATCACTCCGCTGGGTCCTACAAAGTCTATCGACACTAGATTGATGAACTGGAGGGATAATGTGACTATGTGATCGGGGATGAACCACCTGCTGATGGCACCCATTTTACTACAGATGTGGTGGATGGCACGTTGTCACGACCCAAACTCGCCCCTATAGGTTTAGCGTCGTAACCGACCAGTAATCCGTGATTACCAAAGGCTACTTAACAATAATGACAATAACACAATAAAAGGGGCTGGCAAAAGCCAAGTCAATAATAGAAAATAACGTCCAACGAGCTGTGAGGACTTAAATGTACAAACCCACTTCCAAATATTTACGTATGCACAACTACTTAAGTCCATAAACACTTATATACAAAATGAAACACAAGTTAGGGAATTAAATCCTATAATCAAAATAGTACAAACAAACGTCATAGACCACTCTTGCCACTTGACTGATTTCAAAAAGGTGAATCTGAACCACCCAAAAAACCTTGACACGTGTTAGCTTGGAACCTCGCAGTGAGGCGCAATAGTTGGCTTGACAAAAAGAGAGTTCGGATCGGCGCCACTAACTTTGATCCGGTGCCCAATCACCTACATACATATATTAAACACTGAGCTAGAGCCAGTGAATAATCCTAATGCAAAGATTCATATCTTATATAAGCAAAACAATGTTCAAAATATTTTCGAATACTTGTACTAATGAATAAAGTTCCATAAACCTTCAGTAAACTTTCCATAGATTAACACATAGCGCAGTACGTTGTCAAAAGCGATACTAGACCTTTAGAAAAATACTATACAAAACGTTTATGATGAAACGAAGTATTTATCAAACATATACATTTAGAAGTCATAAAGTTCTTCATACCATTCAGTGTCACTTTCATTTCATGATATGATTCAATAGTACTGGTTAGCAAATTAGCAGAACGTCCTCAATGGAACGAGAACATAGGCATAACGATTACAACAAATTGACATATACATAACAATCGCAATGGATCAACATATACATAACGATCGCAACGGATCGACTTAGACATAACAACCGCAACAGGTCAACATAGACATAACGACCACTAGAGATCGACATAAACATAACTGAAATTTCTGAAAATTAAGTACATGTTCATGGTGTCACGTTCGATGATCAATAGGGAATCTCGTTCATTCGTATCAAACATAATTTCTCAAAAAACTTGTCATTTATAACAAAACGTTTACAACGGTCCAATAACTTATACAAAACGTCATTTACGGATCATAGACAAAACAGTGGTTACTGAATGATCAAAACATATTTTCTTATTAGTTGTTCAAAGGGAATTCATTCACTCCTTAGCAAATTTCCTTTTCAGGAAACAGATCACATTGTACACAATTCGGTATTTCAAAGCATAACTTTTAGTTTTAAAGGACTTATTTGTAAACTTTGTCATATTTCATAACTCTTCGTCTAGCAAAACTAATTTCAAAGTAATTCATACAAAAATACCGTTACAAAGAGATTACTCACCTCGAGTAGGTTGGTGTCCTTGCACAACGTTCAAACCTACATATCACATATACCAAACACATTGGAACACATTGTTCTAATCACATACTTTATCTTCTCATTCTAATTCAATTATACATGTTGTTTCCTTACATATCAGTACCTTAATGAGTCATAATTCATGCTTAGAAATACTCAGAAGAAGACAGAAGCAAAGATGTAAACACAGAACAACATGTCAAAATATGCTGAAAAGGCTTGGCCGCTCGAGCGGATAGTGTGCAAAATGCGAACTCAATTCTTTCAATTCTTCACTTTTATGCTCATATGAATTCTTAACATTAATTTACACTCAAAAAATTTCAATTAAACATGATTTGCTATAAATTTATACTATGCATGACATGTTTATGAACTACTTTCTTCAAATCCAACCATACAAACTCATAAAGGTTTCCTACTTCAATTTACATCACAATACATTCTTAATCATGCATGATTCTTTCTCAATTAAGTGTACTTTCAAGAAGATATGAATGTAGATGTCTTAAATTCAAGAATTTAAGAAATTCCTACCTTAACTTGTTGAATTATGAAGCTTTAAGCTTGTTCTTCAATGTCTTCCTTAAGCTTTCTAAAAAAAAACTCTCTTCCTCAAGTTGTATCTCTCTCTCTAGAAAGCCCACTAATTCCCTAATATTTTGAGCTCAAGAATATGAGCTATTATATATATAGGCTCAATCAGTTTATTTAATTAATTAAAGCTTAAGTTAAATAATTATAACTTAAGTTAATTGAATTTAATCTACTTAATTTGATCTAAATCAATTTTTAATTAAATTTCACAATAGACTCTAAAAATTACACTAATCACAATAAAGTAATTAATTTCGGTTTCTATCGCCTTTACGGCCCTCAATTTACAACAATCCATTTCAAATTACTTTAATCCTTTCTAATTTATGGGTTTTTCCAAAACTAGGTTCAAGCTTCAAAAATGGAGTTTGCCTTGCATTAATCCATGAAAACACTTCCATAAATTTGTAAACACTTTAGGAAATTCAAATACATAATTATTCTCAAGTCTCTTGCACAAATCTCATGATTCTTTCATAAATGGGTCTCAAATGTTCATGCATGCAAAGATTAGTTTCAAGCTCACAACAATGGCTTCCAAAACATGAGATTAGACTTCAAAACTCTTTAAATCAAGGATGATTCAACACACATATGCACACACATATATATATATATATATATACAAATGGTGATTCAACATAGATTACATATTCATGCTCACAAATGGTGATTCAACACACATATGCACATATATATATACACAAAAACTTCCATATTCATCATCTTCAAGCTAGTTTATGCAATTACTCCCAAAATCCCTTTAATTCCATGGATTAGATGATACAAAATGCAAAGATAAATACATACCAAGAGTTTAATTTCATATTAGAAGATGAATTTCCCTAGCTCTCTTCTTCTTCCACCTAAGCTCCTCTCTCTCTCTCTCTCTCTCTCTCTCTCTTCTCCTCTCTCACTACACTAAACTATACATACAAATCTAGTTACTCAATACACCCACCAGATTGCTCAGCACACCCACATAGATTTCTCTGCGCACACCCAGATTCTCAGCACACCCCCAGAAAATAATCTCCTACACTCAACATCATTAAATGTCCCAATACATACCTCACTTAATTAAATCTTAAATTATAAATAGGATACTTCTACTTTTTATTTATTTTATTCACTAATTAATTTGTCTAAGGCTTTAATTAATTCCTAATTTTCTTTAAGTTAAATTAAATTATATTCACTCAAATTAAATTACTCCTCATCAAATTATGATCTTTTATAGAAGTGTGAATAAGGCTCTAATTGCCTATCCAATAATTTAATTCTAGCCTGTTAAAATTTACAAATCAGACAAGTTTATTTCTCATTCTAACCTATCTGTTTTCAATAACACAATTCAATAAATCACATGACAATCAATAACACTTAACAATACATAATGCATAATTAAAATTAAGCACGTAATCAATATATAATTAATTTACTTAATTAAGTTGGTAGTTGCCATATACGCACTATTTCAGCACTTTGAAATGCTGTTTATTGTACTTTCGGACTTTGATATTAAGTCAGTCTTGTTGTGTTGAGCCAGTCTTGCTGTGTCAGAGTCAGGTGATTTCGAGCGTGTTAACTTAGACATCACATCACTGTCTTGTTGTTTGTCTTTTTCACTCTTTGAGTCTGTTTCTACCATTGAGCTAGTTACGCCAGAAGATCTGAAAGAAACGGCATTAATTTTCACCTACTTTTTTTGTGCCTTTAAATCATTGCATTGACCAAAATTTTTCAAAACTTTTCTAAAACTGTGGTGAAAACAAAGAGGAAGGAATTCCTCGGGATTTGTAAAAATTTGATCGATTGAGAGGAAAAGAGGCGTGCTAAGCCCTTAATGAATGAAATCATGTTTGTTAATGTGAGTATTGAAAAGGATCCTAACTTGATCCAGATTGGTTCTACACTGTCTTCAGAAGAGCACGAGCTACTAGTCGTTTTATTAAAAGATTTCAAAAACATTTTTGCGTGGTCCCATGAAGACATGCTTGGAATTGATCTTAAGATTGTACAGCATAGGATCATTCTCGGCCTCACAACTCGACCCCTTTTGCTTTCAAAACCTTGAACTTTGATTCAGAATGTTCAACAATCAACAAAATTACGAGGCTTGCATGGCCAAATTTGAAGCAACCCTTAAACTAGGGGCAATAAGGTCAGATATGATCAAAGGAAGCTTGCATAGCTGGATTAGAAACAGCCCTTGAACTAGGGGCAAAAAAAAGTCAGATATGCTCGAAGATTCAAAACTGGGTGAAGATCGGCAAGAGCCAAATCCCAGAATCTGAGAGAAGAAAATTATTGCTAAAAGGACAATCGAGTTCCTATCCACAACACTAAGGGCAAAATTCAAACCCAATTGGAGGTTGTAACAGCGCCCGCGAGGGACCTCGGCTGCTACGGTTCGAACTCCCCTTTTTGTTTGGTTACGGTTCGTAATCTGAACCAAGGAGTCCAAATCTGGCAAATCGTTTGAGAAAACAGGTTTTTGAAAAGAAGTGCCAAACATGGACTGCTTTGCCAGATACAGAGTCGCCACCTAAATATTTTAAAAAATGAGAAATTTAGGAAACCCTGACTCGGTGCCGAAGGCCACGTGTCCGTCATCACCAAAGTTGTCTTGGCTCGGGAGCTTGGGTATGATCGGGGAAGGTCAGCTATGAGCACCCCCTTTCGCCCGGTCCGAAGACCGGCCTCTACTAACCATGATATCCGATTTTGAAAACGTTATGTCTTCTTGTTCCGGTTATTAGCCTAGAATTACTATGTTATGCGCACAGCAAACAAGTATAGACTAGATTGCCTAATTTGGAAACAAGCATTGCATATCCGTTTGTTTTTTGAAAAGCGCTTTGGAATTTGCTACTCGTAAGTAGGCTAAAACACGGATTTCAACGAGTTTTTCCAACTCAAACAATCCAACCTTCACCCACAGGCATTTAAACAGTTTATCTCATATAAGCACTTAGCCACATGGTAAGCATACTGTCATGTTAACAATCACACGCATGCGAGATGCTAAAGTATAAATACTTACA
Organism: Camellia japonica; assembly: GCA_030407325.1. NCBI lineage: Eukaryota > Viridiplantae > Streptophyta > Magnoliopsida > Ericales > Theaceae > Camellia > Camellia japonica. The sequence goes on along the minus strand of JAPPVO010001902.1, from coordinate 5,881 downwards.
TCGTACTCCGTGCCAAAACAATAAACTAGTTAGCAAACATGCATGCCCTAGTTCATGTTAAGTGGCTAATGCAACACAAGCAAAATATGATCTAGATAGGCTCGGCTATCCTAAACATAACATGTGAAATGCTACAATTATCAAGTATTCAATTTGGAAATTGAAATACAATGTAGTTAGCGTGATGTACCGAGCCCGGTGCATGTCAACAAATGCATGGATGCACGCATGCATTGCATAAGGTATGCTAAAATAAACGTGCCCTAATACTAACCATCGTAAGCAGGTAAATAAAAGGGAAGAAAGAAGTGGGGGTTGGAAGACATGCACACCACTCACACACACTTATTACAGATTCGCCCCCGCTCGGAGGGACCAAATGAATATACAGTCCAAAATAATACAGTCCAAATACAGAATAAATTATTACAAAAAATTCTAATTTAATTAATAATTGGAATGCATAATAGAAAAGGCCTCAGCCCCGCCTTGGGATGCGCGAATGATGCATGCTCGAATCCGACTCGCCCGGAAAACCCGCACCATACCACTGATGCCTCTGTTCTTACTGCCCTGTCTCTCCAAAAATTGCCAAAGTCCCAGAACACCTTCCTTGCATGCTTCTGTACACCACCGGCTGGAGGAAGTGCCCACCGGCCAGCTAAAATTTCCATCGGCTGCTTAGGAGGTTATCGGCCACCCATATAGTACCGGTCGGCACTCTATACTGCCGGTCGGCAGAAAATTCCTGCAGAAGACAGTTTTGACAGCAACAGCAGACAGCAGTGCATGGTATGGGATTTTGAGCATATGTAAGCATGGCCAATGCTTCCTATCATGCATGGGACTCAAGGAAGCATGACCCTTGGTTCTTGGGCCATCAATTATGCATCTTGGTGCATGATAGCCTAAGGAACCAAGATTGCATTTTAATGTCAATATGCATGCAACCACAAATGAGACCAAGACCCTATCATGTATAGATCAAGGGCCTTAGTGGCCAAGAGTTGAGACAAGTTGCACCACTTGTAGTGTGAACTCCTCCCAACCTTTACACTTGGTTTGACACCCCAAACCAAGACATGGAATGCATGTATACAACATGGCTCAAATGATGCAATATGACATGAAGTGCAAGACATACCAAATGCAATGCAACATGTTATGGCAAGTGTGCAATACTAGGCATGCAAGATGCAAAGTATAATGCAAACATGGACAATTATTGTAAAAGAACTAGCATATAACAAGGCTTTGCTAATCAAGCATGCAACAAACATGTTTTAAGCAAGCAATAGTAGACTTAAACCATAATGGGACAGACCTCCAACCTCCCCAAAACAGTGGCAAAAAGTGTCCAAAATGATGGACCAACACTCATGCAAACATGCAAGCAAATGGGCCCAAAACCAAGGCATAAATAAGGGGGTTTTCACTACCACCAACATGACCATCCATAGCATGTATTAGGCCACCAAAAACAGATTTCTAGCATGCAAAAATACACATACACACCTTTGACATGGTAGTCCCAAATACCTTAAATATGCAAGCATGCACAATGTCCATTCCTAGGCACAAAAGACCAATGTTTCAAGGCATGAAAGGCATGACAAATGGGGACATATGAACATGGCATAGGGACTGAAATAACATATTAAATGATTTCAAATCATCTAAATAACATATCCAATGCATATATATGGATCACATCCTCAAGGCTTACAAGCAACAATGCAAAACAACTACATTAAGCACGCCAAAAATGGTAAAACTAGTGGCCAACAGACCTAGAACAAGACAAATCATGGCCAAACGCCTCAATAAGTCAAGCCAAAACATGAGGATATACAAGGCTAAACCCATGGCACATTTCTAGGCAAAATGGAGGATTACAAAGCAAGTATATAAAGCATGCTAAGGACCACAAAACCACCATTAGACAGAGATGTAACATGCTCCAAAACATTTAAAAAAAAAACTGAAATGGCACCAAAAACAAGCAAGCATGCATGTTCCCTTTTAAGCCCAAGACAAAGGCAAAAGAGGGACAAAGGGGAGAGTGGTGTCCCTCCCCTATTCAAGACTTCAAACCACCTTCTTTACCACTAAAAACCACTGGTTTTCAGTGGTGAAAGGACCCAAAACAACAAGGCAAATAAGGCTCAAAATAAAGACACCAAATAGGCCAAAATAAGGCCTAAAAGGGTAAGTTTGCACTCAAACCACAAAATGACCTTAATAAAAGTTCAAAAGCAAGAAAATCTAAGACTTTTTTCAGTTATACACAAAGCTCAAAACACAAAGCAAGATAGGTAAAAACTTGTTGCAAAAAAGGGGAATCTAAAGTAAAGTGCTCACCCTTGAAGAACACTTGAAGAACAGGTGGTGCAGCCCTCCTCTACTGATCAAAACCAGTCCAAAAACTCAACAAACAACCCTCCAAGCCTCCCAATCTCGAGCTAGGGTGTAATGGTGTGTGTATTGGTGCAAAAGTGAGGTAAAAACACACTATTAGGCCCTAAAACACACACACAAGGATGAGAGAGAGAGAGATATAGAGAGAGAGAGTATAACACAGATATATAGATATAGAAGCTCTGGTTTTTGCTCAAAAATGGCTAACCCCTCTCAAAGGGAGAGGAGGGGAGCTTATATAGGCAAAAAAAACAACACAAAGCTTCTCCAAGAAGCTATAACCAAAGGGGCAAAGGGTGCAAAGGGGTCTTGGCTTCTTGGAGAAGCTAAGACAGCTGGCCAAGCTTCTCCAAGAAGCTTGGCCAAAGGGGGCAACCTTCTAGAAGGTTTGGGGGTTAAAGGGTGCAAAGGGTGCAAAGTGGCCACTCTCATGCACGGGGATGAGTGATGGTGCATTCCAGCTGGCACAGCTGGCATGCACCATGCCTCAGGGGTGCAAAGGGTGCGCGCCGGCCACCAAAGTGCTGGTCGGCTAAACATAGTGCCGACCGGCCATTGTTTTTAAGAAACCATGGCCGGTGGTACACTATGCAGCCGGCGATGGTAGGGGAGGGCCGGTGAGGTGAGGTGTGGGGATGGTTAATAAGCCATTCCCTGCCTTTCCAAGGCAAAACACAAGTGTTTGGTGCAAAACCAGACACAAAACGATCGAGTTCGGAGATCCTGAGGCAGGGCGCGTAGCCGAGACCTCCGGGAACTCCAAACGAACACAAACATGGATAATCACCGAGTGTTCAAGCGGTGACGTCCAAGTCTTGAGGACGGTCAAAAATGGGGTGTCTACAGTTGCCCCTCTTTGACAGAATTCGGAAGTCATAACAATGACGGGAGTGAATGTCAAAGCCCAGAGACGACCTATTTTTGACAAGACCGAAGGCTCGGACAAACATGCAAGACAAACAAGGTATACGCCCGAAGGCAGGGGCAAAATGCAACTGAAAATGCAAGAAGCCGAGCATAACTTATGATCATGCAAAGAGAGCTGCAATGAAGCACACATGCGACAGTTATAAGCTAGCATACGCCAATCTACAGTACAATGCAGAAAGGATGTAAGAGAATTATGCAATTCTCAATACGTCTCACTCGGAGGATACAATACCTGTCCGGTTCGTCCGGTTGCACCGGCCTCAAATGAGTCGTACATACAATATCGTGCCTGAAAAGAAAGCAAACTTAACAGGTACAATGTTGTTAGCAACATGCATGACAATGCAATCGAAAGTGCGCGACAACGCACGCAGTGTGTATAGAAAAATAGCGGGATTGAACACATGTGAGTAAAGCTATGCACGCATGCAAGCAATGTGTATATAAAAGGAACTTGAACACATATCAGTAAAGCAATGCACGCATGCACGCAATGTGTATAAAAAAAGGAACTTGAACACGTATCAGTAAAGCAATGCACGTATGCACGCAATGTGTCTATAAAAAAGGAACTTGAACACATATCAGTAAAGCAATGCACGCATGCACGCAATGTGTATATAAAAAAGGAAACTTGAACACATATCAGTAAAGCAATGCACGCATGCACGCAATGTGTATATAAAAAAGGAAACTTGAACACATGTAAGTAAAGCAATGCACGTATGCACGCAATGTGTATATAAAAGGAACTTGAACACATGTAAGTAAAGCAATGCACGCATGCACGCAATGTGTATACAAAAGGAACTTGAACACATATAAGTGAAGTAATGCACGCATGCACGCAATGTGTATATAAAAAGAACTTGAACACATATAAGTAAAGCAATGCACGCATGCACGCAATGTGTATATAAAAAGAACTTGAACACATATCAGTAAAGCAATGCATGCATGCACGCAATGTGTATAAAAAGGAACTTGAAATTGAACATGGTAAAACATGATGCGGAAATGCAACGTACTGCAACACAGTATGAGTGATATGATTTATGGAATTCACAAGATATAAAAGGATACGGGAAGGAGCGTCCTTCGCATGTACCGAGCATTGCTCACAAAAGTCATGGCCTGAGGTCAACTCGAAGGTCCACTTACATTCTGTCAGTGCATTTTCTTGTATTGCCTTGAGTGATGAAGGTGCCAAACCACGCGATTGACCCGAACAGGGGCGCGAAAGGTACAGTGACCACAAGGGGAGATTACTGGTATCCATTCCGGTATCCTACTACCCTGTTATTTTCCTGCTTTACTTTCCTTTTTATTAGGAGTTTAAGCACATTGCATTGCCTCAGGCAGTTTCTACTCTTCTTTTTTTGAAATTGCATATTTTTCTTCTCTTTTTTTTTTAGAAATACATGACGGAGATGAAACAGCTATTTGTTCAAAAGGTGTTGTATTTACACGTTCTATGCATCGCATCGCAAGGCATCACATAACAATGTGAATCAAATTGACACCGTATTTTGAAAACGAAGCATCGCATCGTAATAATCAAGTAGCGAACCAAATACAACTCGATAAGCAAACAAAAGGGACTCGTTATGACCAAGCAGGTGCGAGTACAACTCGATAAACGGTACAAAGACTTAAAGAGAGTGGAATACAACTCGATAAGCAAATACACAACAACTCGATAAGCAAATGGGGCGCACCCTCGTGAGAATTGATCACTGGAGGGTATTGGAGGGTGGTGAGATTCTCCAATCCTTAGCACGGAAAAGCTCAGGGGACAAGGGGGAGAACCACCGGCCCAGCAAAAGTCCACCGGCCGTCAGTAAAGGCCATCGGCCAAACAATGATCCATCGGCCGAAACAGATGGCCGGTCGGCAATATTTGGCCGGTCGGCCAGATGGGAGGAACCGGCAGAATGTGACACCTGTCCTCCATTCAACCTTATCTCCTACAAAAACTCCAGCTTCGTAGTTTTCTTCATTTCCACTCTGATTTACTCCAAATGGAAGAATTCTTTGCCCAAAATCTCGCAACTTGGATTAACAACTTGGATGGCTCGGAGAAGCTGAATTTCCGGGCCTTCGGCATAAACGCACTATTCACTTTGCGTCGTACCCCGCTGCATTTTCCATTTCTTCATGCCGCGGCAAGGTTTTGGAATCCGGTGACACACGTCTTCAGCTTTAGCGGGCAAGAGGTGTGTCCTACCTTCGAAGATTTCCAAGCTCTAATGGAGTGCGAGCGTGACGAGGAAATTTTGCCCAACTCAATTTCGGCCATGCCCAAGCCTTAGGACGGATGTGTGGCCTTACCATGTACGATGCTCGATCCTGATTCGTGACGGAATGCTGGATATTCCTAGCTGGTTTATCGGTTTTCTGATGCCGATGACCGCAGTGACCATCATTGGCAAGGCTTTCGACGACATGCCCTCTGCTTGTGCGTGTATCTCATTTCCTGTTCGCTTCAGGCTCTGGAGGATCTAGCGTTCGATTGATTGAGATTGTCCAAGGC
>JAPPVO010001901.1:0-34206 GCA_030407325.1 Camellia japonica | reverse complement strand
GTTGCATTAGTCATGTTACATTGAGTAGGAGCATGCATCTTTCTAATTGTTTTGTTTCTTTTGGCTCGCCTTAGAGTACTAGGTGAGCATTTATTGCTTTAGCACATCGCATGCGTGTGATTGTTGCCATATCAAGCATGTTTTCCATGAGGCTAAGTTCTTAATTGATATACTTGCTTGAATGCTTGTGAATGAAGGTGTCATGACCCGAACCCGCCCCGTGGGTTAAGGACATAACTGGCCAGTAATCATGAGATTACCTACGGCCTCAAACCAAACAATGTATGTTAACAGAGTTAATAGGGGCCAAACGGAAGCAATTTAAAACTTTGTCCATAGAGTTGTGCTTACATGGCACATCATAACAAACCATACATATGCATATTAATAACTCACACCAAATATGTACTACACAAGGTTCTGTACATACAGGATCATATAAGTCTAAGTCAACCCAAGAAAACTATATACAACATATTCAAAGACTTCGCCACATGACAAAATAAAACAGAATGGCAAAAAGGCGAAGACGGGTCTCGTGCATGAGACGCCAGGGCTGACTCTTCAAAACCTTTGTTGTTCCTCACAGACTTCACTGGGGCTGGGTTTGGACTTCTCTTGGCTCACCTACAAACACATGAATGAGCGTGAGCGAAAGCCCAGTGAATAATATCAATAAAGGAGTTATACAAACGGTATGTAGAACAACATGCTTCAAACGGCCTTGGGCCCAATTCATATTTTCCTTTATGTCAAACTGGCCTTTGGCCCCATTCATTTATTCGTGTCAAACTGGCCTTTGGCCCATTCATTTATTCATGTCGAAACAGCCTCTGGCCCATTCATTCATTCATGTTGAAACGGCCTCTGGCCTATTCATTCATGTCAAAACGGCCTCTGGCCCATTCATTCATGTCAAAACGGCCTCTGGCCCATTCATTCGTTCTTGTCAAAACGGCCTCTGGCCCATTCATTTGGCATAACAACATTATCCACCAATCAAATCAACGAACTTATAAAACTTACATAGAAGTAAGTAATTTGGACAATAGCATAATTCAGATATCTCTGTTAAGATATTACTCACAGTGATCGGTTGGTTGGTTTGCCCTAGAGCTCGACCCTACACATTCCATGAACACAAAAGGGTCACAAATAATTCAATCCGTTCTAAATTCACATTTTCCTCTTTAAGCTTCATTCTTATCTCTTTAACTCAATTAAGATGCTCAATGCATGCCTAAGAGTACTTAGAAGTGAAAGAGGACGGAAAACGAAACTCAGAATGTCTTTTCAAAATTTCAGAAAACAAGGTCCCCACTCGAGCGTGGACTTCCCTGCTCGAGCGGACCCATAAGGTCTGCAAAAGTGCTGGATGCATCAAAATTATGCTCGAGCGTGAAGTCTGGCGCTCGAGCTGAAGGTTTGTCTACATAGCTCCCCGCTCGAGCGTGAACTTCCCCGCTCGAGCGGACATCCAAGTCTGCAAAAATACTGGGAGCACAAAATTCACGCTCGAGCGGCGGTTTCCCCGCTCGAGCGGACATCAAATTTTCTGGGTTTTCCAGAACATGTTCTTGAGCTCCAATTCGACATTCAATGGTTCTAGATGCATGCTTTTGGCTCAAACTTCACATAATCATACACTAACATGGTACCAACACCAAATTACAACACAATAGAGCTCAATTTCACAAATTAATCACATGCATGTCCCAATCTACACCAAACTCATCACCAACACACTAAATTCAAACATTCAAGGTTCATACTTCCATGATTTGCACTTGCATATGGAATATACACAATACCCTCAACTTAATTGGTGAAGAGGTGATCGAATATATGGACTTAAACCAAAAATTCAACATGGATCATATACATTGTGCTCAAATATGAAAATTCATAGTAATTTCCTACATGCATGCATCTATTGACTTTAAATTCAACAAATACAACTCAATTTCCTTATAATCAAACTAATTCATGTTCTTGACCATTAATCAAACTTGAATTCACAATTTACAACATTAAACTCATGAATTCACTTACCTAGAGGCTCAATTCTTCCAATCTATGGTCAAATCTAGAGTTGGCCTTCAAATATTCAAGCTTCAATGATCAACTTCAACCCATTCCCTCTCTAGCCGGCCCTCTCTTCTCTCTTAAGGTTAGAATCAGCCAAAATGAAGTTAAAGAGGAATTTAAGGGTGTAGTGCCTTATTACAACAAATCCCACTAATTCCAATTTAATAATAATAAATAATTGGGTACTAATTCATCAACTAAATCAATTAATTCTGATCTGAATCAATTTCCAATTAAATTTCACCGTAGGCTCTAAAAATTATGCCAATCGCAATGGCATAGTAAATTTCGGTTTCTGTGGCCGATAAGGCCTTCAATTTAATTTCCAAAGCAGATAATCAAACAGATATTCTTACGGTGAACAGATAGAAATTCAAAACCACATATTTTCACATAATGGCACACAAAATCATCTCAATCACGTAATCACATTTATAATAAGGACCAATTAACACAAAACAGAACAGGGTTATCACAGAAGGCTAATTGCTTAAATTGGGATAATTTGAGTAATGTACATATGCGATCACTTTTTCAAAGTGGTACATATTTGAAACAATTTTCAAAATAAACATGAAATCAAAGTGTTCCAACTTTAGCAAATTAGTCTATACTTGTGTGCAACACATAGTAACATTAGCCTGATAATCGGAACAAGAGCATATAATGTAAATAAGAATCACATCATGATTAGTAGAGGCCGATCTTTGATCGGGCGAGTGGGGTGCTCAATTCATGACATTCCTCTCTCGTACCTAAGGTCCCGAGCCGAGACACTTTGGTGATGATGGATAAGTGGCCTTTGGCACGAATCTCGGGTTTCCTAAATTTTTAAAAAATATTTAGGTGGCGACTCTGCAATCTGGCAAAGCAATCCATTTTTTACATTTTGATTCAAAATCAATTTTCCAAAAGAATTGTCGGATTTTGACTCATTTGTGTTTATCTATTTCGCATTGCACTTGTGGAATCAGATTAAGAACCACGGGAGTCTAAACTATAGGGCTAGTCATATCCGAAAGGAGCACGAAAAGCAAGTTACAGTTTCTGGCAACTCTGCTGGGGAATTTAGAGAACTTGACTCGAACTTCATGATGTGAAATTTTATCTACACTTATATGTTCTTTGCATTGCATTTGCATTCCATCTGTTATTCGTGGACGGTTTGCCAAAGGCTGGCCCAAAAGGCTTGCCAAAAGGCTGACCAGTCATAGGCTGTGCCATGTTGGGAACACAACCTTGGACCTGGACTACCGCTGTACCATTTGATCCTCCTTTCACTTCTCGGTGTTAGGTGTGAGAGGTATATTAGGTAGTCTTGCTGAAGTACACCTTTGACCATTTGGCCTAGCTGCATATAGTAAAGCCATAGAGACTGTTCCAAACTAGGACAGGATGCTCACCCGAATGCAGGATTGCGTAAAACCGCTTGATTAAAATAGTGAACCCTTAATTCATGACAAAACTAGGATAAAGTAACCCTACCCCCTCATAGGGGTGTTTTTGTTCTCTTTTGACAGGTATGTGCTTTACAGTGAAACTGTACAGAAATGTTCATATCAGTGGCAAGTTGGTATCTATTTTGGGGCAGAATTCAGTGTGGAGTGCAGTTCACAGCTTCGATCATGTCTGTGTTGATAAACATCTTAGCTGAGGTGTTGTGCGGTTTCTGATTACTGCTCTTTTGCTTTATTTCTTTTTGCTAGGTAGTTTAAACCATAGCTTCAGAAAGTTCGGATATCCCCCAAGTACTCTAGACCCGAGTCGAAAGACTTTGCAAGGCCGAGGATCTTGTTCGAGGACAACCCGTGTTTACCTCACTCTCACCGATTACAAGACGGAGGAGAACCAAACAGAATTCACCAATCCAGTTCTTACAGCAATTGCCTCTCAGCTCACCTGTGTTCAATCCGGTTCAAGAGTAGTCATCCACTTCCAGTCTGTTTCAAAACTAGTCACCTATTCCAATGGCACAATATCCCTCAGCCAATTTGGAGGAATTAATACTCCAGTTGCAGCAAACAATGGAAGCACTACAGCATGATACGGCTCGCCAGGCTGAAGTTGCGACCTGTCAGGCCAAGGTGATAACTAGGTTACAACAACAACAACCACAGCCGGCTGCGGCCTCTACATCCCATGACCCACCACGGCTATTCTTGTGCCCAGTGCCACTGCTAATATTATCAATGCTCAAGATCCACAAAACTAGGGTAATCCGGTTTTTCCAGGCCAAACAGAGCCAATCCCAGCACAAGCTTCCAAAGCCATGGTTTATCAGACCGAGGCTCTATTTGAGTTCGAGGTTGACCCAATTGCACTCAAGGTCAACAAACTGGAGAAATTGTTCAAGAGAGCGCAATGGGTCAATTCCATTCCAAACATAGAGGATGGATATATCGAATCTACGGTTACATTACCAGAGAGGTTCAAAATGCCGCACATTAATCGTTTTGATGGCTTCGGGGACCCAATGGTTCATCTACGATTGTTTTCAGATATCTTGCGGCCGATGGGTTTGACTAGGTTGTAGAAGCTATCCCTTATTGGTCAAACTATGCCGGGTATAACAGCCATTTGGTACGCCAAGTTGAAAGACTCATTAAAGCAGAATTGGGATGAATTAGCTGAGTCTTTCATGGCATAGTACTTTTACAACGCTCAAATCGAAATCACAACTCGTGATCTCGAGGCTACTCGTCAAGAGCCAAAAGAAGGTTTCTCTAAGTTTGTGACAAGATGGAGGACCAAAGCCTCAATAATGACCACTCGACCTTCAAAAAAAGATCAGATAAGAATGGTTGTCCGGAATCTGCATGGCAAGTTGCTACAGAAGATGATTGTTCTACCTCTATTTACATTCACAAAGCTTCATGAAATGGGGGTTCAAATTAAGGATGCCATGAAACAGGGACTTATTACTGAGGATAAGGAGCCAGCTAAGAGGCCATTTGTTCACAGTTCCAATGCTGCTAGTGGTAGCACAGCTGCGAGGCCATCGGACGTAAGAGTTGTTACCACAATGAAAACTCCCGACCTTTTCGCCAATATAAGCCCACAAACATCATCCAACCCTGTTCGACCTCAAGGTAGGACCTTTAACCAACTATACATGACCCTATCCAAAGCCATGCAAGTGCTCATCAAGAAAGGGCACTTAAAACCCTTAAAACCTCACTCTCTGCCTGACCCTCTTCCACCCAAGCATAACCCCACAAAATACTGTGCTTTTCACCAGTAGCATGGTCATGACACCGATCAGTGCTTCCGATTGTATCATGAGATTCAAGATCTTATTGACAACAAGGTGATCGCTCTACCCCAAAAACCAAATGTAACCACGAACTCACTCCCAGCCCATAATCAAGTCCCCCCACCTTGAAACCTAAACCTTATCCATACACTGGCCACCTCTTATGACCCCAGTGCATATATTACCCCCTCTCACCTACCAAAACCGAAGTTGTTCATTCCTGAAGGCGCAGATCTATGCATGATGGAAACATCCAAACCTCAACCCAAGCCTGTGGTGATAATACTTGCAATGGGAGGGAGGTTGACCTCGAAGGAAGGTACTAGTCTATTGTCGGAGTGTCCTGGGGACTTATCTGAGAAGGTGTATGACCCGAGTTGCTATATTGTGCCAACTAGTCAAACCAAGCTTGAATTGGTGCTACCAATCTCGGCAGGCATCAATGTGGTTAGGGAGGATGGCCCGAGCCAAGGGTTGGATAATTTGGCAGACCTCTAAGAGGATTTGGATAACCTACAGTTCTTTGAGGAGCATGACCAGGGAGATGTACAGATCAGTGGTTCGACCTGAACGAATCGACTGATAACACCGGATGGCTGAGTGATGAGCCAGACAAGAAAAAGAAACTGGGATAAAACCAGAGGAAAAGGAAGCAGAGATAGCTGCAACGGCCAAGAAGGTTGATGAGAAAGAAACACTGCCAGAGAGCACATGCATGGGAAACCCAGGTCAAGAAGTGAGAGTTGTGAACACCACAGACACTAAATCGGAAGCTGCATTGAGGCAGCTTGAGAGAGAAAGAGTTGAGGATAGCCAGAAAACTGCAACCACATGTCGCCCTGAGGAGGACACTTATACTGTGAAGATGATTTAGGTGGAGCTGGACAACTGTTTGTCGGCCGCTGAGGGCGAGTGGTGGGACGACAAAGATCTACATCTGGCCCATACTGATGAAGACTGGGGCGATTACATCCTAGATAATACATGGCATGCTGAGCAGATAGATCATCTTACTCGAAGTGGACGGTACTTTAAGCTGCCACACCTGGATCAAGCAGAGCCGTTAGGAAATGACAAAGAGGTCGAGAAATAGAAGGAGAAGTAACTAGAAGAGGAGTTAGTTCTAAAGCAACTCAAGAAAATCCAAGTTGATATCTCTATCTGGGGGCTCCTTATGGCTTCACGGGTGCATCGACAGACAATATTGTCGGCAATGGACAAGGCTAAATTTTTCATTGATACTACGCCCGAGCAACTTGTGAGCCTAGTCTTTCCAAGTATCACTAAGCCAATGCTCACTTTCTCGGACAAAGAGCTGCCGCCGGAAGGATTGGTTCACAACAAACCGTTATACATTTCTGTGGAATGCAAGGAAAAGTGGGTGCCAGTGGTGTTGGTAGATACTGGTTCTACCATTAATGTATGTCCGTCCCGTACTGCTTATGCAATTGGCCTTAAACCGACGGACTTTATCCCCACAGCCCAAGTGATACAGAAGTATGACAATACAAGCAGAGAAGTCATGGGTACAGTGAAAGTACAAGTCCAAGTGGGTCCATCTGAGCAAGAGATTGAGTTTCACGTCCTGGATGTACCGACTACCTTTAACCTACTACTAGGGAGGCCTTGGTTACATCACGTAAATGTTGTGTCCTGCACCCTCTATCAAATGTTGAAGTATCCTCATAGGGGAGGAGTAGCAATTGTTTTTGGGAACTCATCCATCCATCCACCTCCGGAGGTGACTACACCAGTGCTAGAGATCAATCAAGGTGACAAAGATGTGTTCCTCTCGGATTCACTCTGGCTGAAGCCCGAGTAGTGCAAACAATTCTGGCCGCAGACGAATGCATGTACGTTAATGCCCAGTCCATATACTTCATGAACAAGCTGCAGCATATTCCAGGAATGGGGCTCGGAAAGAGTGGGCGGAAGGGTGTTGCAACATTAGCAAAGGTGCCACACAACCCGCATGCCTTTGGACTGGGCTATGTGCCCACCAAAGAGGACTGGATAAGAAAAGGAGAAGAGATGAGGGGCAGAGCCAAAGCCAAGAGAGCTGGGAAGCATTATGAGCTCATCCACGGGCCAATCCGAGGGACGCTAAATGGCCATTTTGTTCAAGAATGAAAGGATTTCCCTTTTTGCGGCTTTCCTGAGCCTTGGGTAAATTCCTCGAACGAGCGTGTCCCCGGATTCAAGATCTTCTTTGACCATCAGCTACAGGACAGTGATGAGGAAAGGGTTGAACCAAGCATCAAAGTTAGCCAAAGCACAGAAGATGACTCAGACAGCAGCGAGGCTGAAGTAGAGGCAACACTGGCCAATCTCCTTACAGATCCCGCTACTGGCCTAGAGAACTTGGGGGATAACTTTACTGTCTCCATGATCGAGGAAGAACCGGGTGTGGACCTAACCAGTCGTATTTTGGATGCATCAAAGGCGTCGTGTCTTACTTGGCTGCTGGAGGAGGGCTTTCTTTCCAGTTCTGAATTGGATGATGAGCCAGAATCTGATTCCACTGAGTCTGTGGAATCGGGATCAGATTCAAGTCAGTCCGGGAGGTCTGGGTCTGGCATTCCCGGAGGTGGTAACCCGAATGGCAAAGTCCTATCTAGGTCTTCATTCAACTTTCTTTTGAGTCTGTAATCGAAGATCTGGACCTTTTGAATGAAAACGCTGCAGATTTTGTGTACTTCTCTGTGACGCTGGTTTATTGCATTGACCAAGATTTTCATAATTTTAACGAAAACGAAGATGAAGAAATTCATCTGGCTTTGAAAAACTTGATTAATCGAGAGGAGGAGAGGCGTCCTAAGCCATGTATTAATGAAATCATTGCCATTAATGTGGGTACTGAGAAGGATTAGGGCCAGCCTGGTCTAAGGCCAGTAAGGCCTGTGCCTTAGGCCCCAAAATTTTGACCCAAAAATAGGGCCCCCAAATTTAGAAAAATGTTATAGGCCCAAATTTTTATTTTATTTTTTTTAGGATCAATTTAAAGGGCCCCAAAATATTTTCTTGGGCCCATGTATGGTTTAGCCCATATTTATTTATATGTGTGGTTTGACCCATATTTATAAAGATGAAAACATATATAAAGCAAAAATTTTAAAAAATGTTTGGGCCCAACCCAAGAAGATCAAAACAATACATACAAATTACATAGCTCAGTCAGTGCTTTCATTCAACTCAGTGCTTTCAAACTCTCTCTCTCTCTCACACAAACACGAAGTGGTGATGAAGAAGGAAACAAAGCAAGCATAAAGCAGGAGACGCAGAGTGAGCAACTCACTCTCTCTCTCTCTCTCTCTCACACACACACTCTCCCTCATAGTAAGTCCACTCTCACTATCAGATTTTATTAAATGAAGTTGCCCTAATTTTTTTTCTACATTCTTTCTTTATCAATTAGTAGAATAATAAATAATAATTTTGCCCTAATTTTTTTTTTTTTTACCTTCTTTATCTATTAGATTTTAGTGGAATAAATAATTTTGCCCTAATTTTTTTACCTAGGTCTTTATCAGTTTTAATCTAATTTTGTTTCATTAAATTGTTTTTTTATAATTTCTTTGCTATCAGATATGAGATAATTCGTTGATTGTGATTTGTGGATTGAAGTGTTTGTGATTGTAGTCATGTTTCCTAGGAAGTATAGTTCTAGAAATGAAGGAGAAAGAAGAAGATAAAAGTAGAACAATTAATTCAATCTCAATCGGGAGCACTTGATAAATATTTTGGCACCAAGAAACAGGTAGAGATTTCAGGTTCAAATGACAATGATGATGAAGATTTGGTAATTGAAGAACCTACTCATTGTGTGAATAATAATGAGAATGATGATTTGGTGATTGAAGAACCTAGTGAACATATGAATGAGAATGAAGATTTGGAGAATGTAGAATCTAGTGAAAGTGAAGATATCAATGTTGAATATGGACCTCTAAACATTTATGACCCTAGTAATTGGGACAAGATTGATCAAAATTTAAGAGATTTATTAGTTAAAAGAGGTCCTATAAGAGGTAATGGTGTGAACTTCCCCTAGATGACAAAGATAGGCATTTTTCTTCTACATTTTACATGCGACAGTTACAAAATGGAGAGAAACAGGATAAGAAGTGGCTAGTATATTCAGATGCTTCAGACAAATTGTTTTGCTTTTGTTGTAAGTTGTTTAAGCAAGATGGGAACAATATTCATTTGGCTACTGATGGATTAAAAGATTGGAAGAATATGGGGAACAGGCTTAGAAGTCATGAAACTAGTAATGAACACTTTATTTGCATGAGCAAATGGATTGAATTGGAAAATAGATCAAAACAAAATCAAACAATTGATAGAAGTGTTCAAGAACAAATCAACAAAGAAAGAGAACACTGGAGACAGGTGTTACTAAGGATAATTGCTATTGTGATCACTCTTGCTAAAAATAATTTAGCTTTTCGTGGAGATAATGAGAAGATTTATCAAGAAAGAAATGGAATCTTTTTAAGCTTAATTGAAATGCTTGCCAAATTTGATCCAGTAATGCAAGAGCACATTCAACGTATTCAAAGGAGTGAAATTCATTACCATTATCTTGGTCACAAAATCCAAAATGAATTGATACAGATGTTAGCGAGTGAGATCAAGAGTACGATTGTGGCAAGAATCAAAGAAGCGAAATATTTTTCAATTATTCTTGATTGTACTCCAGATGTTAGTCATGAAGAGCAAATGTCTCTTGTGATAAGATGTGTAGATGTTTCAACTAGTCCGGTAAAGGTAGAAGAATTCTTTTTAGAATTTTTGAAGGTGGATGATACATCGAGGTTAGGACTTTTTAATGTACTTAAAGAGGCATTGCACACACTCCAACTTGATATTGGTGATATAAGAGGGCAAGGATATGATAATGGCTCTAATATGAAAGGGAGACACAAAGGTGTACAAAAAAGAGTACTTGAAATAAATCCAAGAGCATTCTACACGCCATGTGGGTGTCATAGTCTTAATCTTGCCCTTTGTGATATGGCTACCTCTTGTTCCAAAGCTATCTATTTCTTTAGAGTGGTACAACGCATATATGCGTTGTTTTCATCTTCTACAAAGAGGTGGAAAATTTTCAAAGACAATGTGGAAGGTCTCACACTTAAGCCATTATCACAAACTCGTTGGGAAAGTCACATTGAAAGTGTTAAAACTATACGATACCAAGCTCCACAAATAAGAGATGCTTTAATTCAGTTGGAAAAAGAATCTGATGAGCCCAATACAAAGTGTGAAGCTCAATCCTTAGTTACATCTGAAATTGAGAATTTTGAGTTTTTGCTTGGCATGATTATCTGGCACAATCTGTTGTTTGCTGTCAACTCTGTTAGCAAGACATTTCAAGCTAAAGACATGCATATTGATGTTGCTATACATCAATTAAAAAGACTCATTACATTTCTTGAAAAGTATAGAGAAACTGGATTTTGGGAGGCCATGATTGAAGCTAAAGAAGTTGCAACTGAAATGGAGATTGAACCTATATTTCGGGAAAGTCGTGTCATTCATGGAAAGAAACAGTTTGATGAGAATGTTAATGAAGAGGTTGCACAATCAGCTGAAGAATCCTTTAGAGTAAATTACTTCATATATATAATAGATCAAGCTCTTTCTTCACTTAAGAGTAGATTTGAACAATTTCAAATATATAAAGAAACTTTTGGATTTTTGTTTGATTTGGATTTTTGTTTGAGTAAATTCTACCAATGATGAGTGCTTGAAGACTTATTGCGCTAATCTTGAAGACTTTTTGAAACGTGATGGACTTATGAATGTTGATGGGAGAGATATATTTTCTGAGTTGAAAGTCTTCAAAGAAGTTTTGCCAAAAGAAATCAATAGGCCAATTGAGGTGATGAATTATTTGAAATTGATGGATGGTTGTTTTCTAAATGCCTAGATTGCGTATAGAATATTGTTGACTATTCCAGTTATCGTTGCCTCTGGAGAAAGAAGTTTTTCAAAGTTAAAATTGATCAATTCCTACTTTCGATCAACAATGCCACAAGAAAAATTGAATGGATACAAACTTAATTAGTGATTTTGCAGCTAAAAATGCAAGAAGAGTAGCATTTAAGTGATCATTGGGTCAATTGTAAACTAGATATTGCTAAACTATAAACTAACAAAACCAGTTTTTTATGTTTTTGAGTCATTGTACTGATTTCTTCCTATCTTAATAAATGAAAATAAATTTTAATTTATAATTTTAATGATTATATGTGCAAGTAAACTTAAATAAAAAAATTTGTTGATACTTATCATTTTATGCATAAATTTTTTATTAAAAAAATATATATATTAAAGGGGCCCCATTTTCATAATTCGCCTTAAGCCTCACAAATCTCAAGGCTGGCCCTGAGAAGGATCCGCGCTTGGTCCAGATCGGGTCCACGTTGTCTTTGGAGGAACGCGAGCGTTTAATCGTTTTATTAAAATATTTCAATGATATTTTCGTGTGGTCCTACGAAGACATGCCTGGAATCGACCCTGAGATCGTACAGCACCGGATCCCTCTTAACGTTGAGGCCCAACCAGTCAAACAAAAACTGCGCAAAATCCATCCGGATTAGGCATTAAAAATCAAGGAAGAGGTCACCAAGCAAATTGATGCAGGATTCTTGTTAGTATCCGAGTATCCGACCTGGTTGGCTAATATCGTCCCAGTGCCGAAGAAGGATGGCAAAATTTGGGTTTGCGTCGATTTCAGAGACCTGAACAAAGCGAGTCCGAAGGATGATTTTCCATTGCCGCACATAGATGAGTTGGTGAACTTTGCTACTGGCCATGCCTTGCTATCATTTATGGATGGGCTTTTTGGGTACAATCAGATTCTAATGGCACCAGAAGACCGAGAAAAGACTGCTTTCACCACACCATGGGATATGTATTGCTACCGAGTCATGCCTTTTGGGTTGAAGAATGCTGGGGCTACCTATCAGAGGGATGCGACCACCATTTTGCATGACATGATCCACAGAGAGGTTGAGGTGTATGTAGACGACATGATTGTCAAATCCAAAGATCGAGAAAGCCACTACACTGCACTGGAAAAACTCTTTTAATGGATCAGGGAATACAGATTGAGGTTAAACCCGCAGAAGTGCACCTTCAGCGTAACGGCAGGGAAAATGCTGGAATTTCTGATCACGCAAAGGGGAATTGAAGTAGATCCTTCCAAAATCAAGGCCATCTTAGAAATGCCACCACCAAGGACTGAAAAGGAAGTGTGCGGCTTTCTAGGTAAAGTGCAATTCATAAGACGGTTTATCTTCAAATTAACCTTGACTTGTGAACCACTATTTGGTCTCCTAAAGAAAGGAAAGAAATTCCGATGGGATGATCGATGTGAGTTTGCCTTTGAATAGGTCAAGCTATACCTACAGAATCTGCCTATGTTGTCGCCACCAGAGCCGGAAAAGCCTCTGATTTTGTATTTGTCAGTAACGGACTCAACCATGGGGTGCATGCTCGCTCAGGAATCTGAGGATAGGGTCTATTACTTGAGCAAGAAGATGTTGGACTACGAGACCCGGTATACTCCCTTGGAGAATGCTTGCTTAGCCTTGGTATGGGCCACCAAGAAGTTGAGGCACTACTTGTTAGCTCACTCTGTAATCTTGGTTTCAAGATTAGATCCCATCAAATATCTCTTTGAGAAACCAGCACTTACAGGTAGGCTAGCCCGTTGGCTGCTTCTTCTCTCCGAATTTGATCTCAAATATGTCACGCGCAAATCTGTTAAAGGGAGAGCTGTAACAGAATTCTTGGCAGATCACCCAGTAGAGGGCAATGAGGCGATGGAATATTTGTTTCCAGATAAAGACATTCTGCAAATCGAAGAGGAAACTTGGACAATGCACTTTGACGGAGTATCCAATCAATACGGTTATGGGATAGGTGTGTTGCTGATAGCACCCGATGATTCCCATGTACCCCTAGCCTTTAAACTCCGGTTCAAAGTGTCCAATAACGAAGCAGAATATGAAGCGTGTATTGCTAGTTTGGAAGTTTCCCTAGAACTAGGGGCAATAAGATTGGATGTTATCGGAGACTCGAATTTGGTTGTTTCTCAAGCGAACGGAGACTGGAAAGTCAAAGAGGAGAAAATGAAGATTTACCATCAGACCCTGGATATTCTGATTCCGAGGTTTGAAAAGCTGACATTTACGCACTTACTGAGAGAGAACAACTAGTTCACTGATACGCTAGAACTCTATCTTCTATGGTAGACATCCCGCTAGGAGTGAAGATGCATCCAATCATTATCGAACAGAAATACACGCTGGCCTATGAAACCATTGCCGCAATAGATGAAGTTCAAGACAAAAACCATTGGTATTACGATATTTGGAACTTTTTGGAAAAAGAGACGTATCCACCAGGGGCAAATGCCAATGATAAACGGGGAATACGGCGTCTGGCCGTCCAATTTATCATCTGCAAAGGCAAACTGTATAAAAGAGGCCATCTAGGAATGCACAAACTGTGTGTTGAAGAAGAGGAATCGAAGCGTCTCATGGCGGCCATCCACGGAGGAGAGTGTGGGGCACATGAATGGTGTGATGCTAGCCCAAAAGATTTTCAGACAAGGTTATTACTGGTCAACCACGGAGGAAGATTGCTTTAGTTTTGTACGACAATGCCACAAATGCCAAATCCATGCCAATCGCATGAACATACCACTGTCAAAGCTTTACAATATGACTTCACCATGGCCATTCTCGGTCTAGGGAATCGATGTTATCGGTGCAGTCTCGCCAAAGGGATCAAATGGACACAAGTTCATCCTGGTGGCGATTGACTATTTTACAAAGTGGGTGGAAGCTCAGTCCTATGCGGTGTTGAAAGCATCGCTTATAGCCAAGTTCATCAGAAATAACATCATTTGCCAGTATGGAGTTCCGAACGAGATCATATCAGATAACGACTCACACTTCAAGAAAGAGATGGTAGATTTGCTTGAGAAATATAATATGACTTTTCACAAGTCATCAACATATAGACCAGAGACTAATGAAGCTATTGAGGCCGCTAATAAGAATATTAAGAACATTTTACGGAAGATGTTGGAAACATACAGGGACTGATAAACTACCATTTGCGCTCTGGGGCTACAGAACCTCAATCCGAACATCTACAGGGACAACCCCTTATTCTCTCATCTATAAAATGGAGGTTGTTCCGCCAATTGAAATTGAAGTGCCGTCGCTGCGAGTTATGGCCGAGTGTCAGATAGCGGAGGCGAACTGGCAACAGAGTAGATTTGAGGAGTTAATGTTGTTTAATGAGAGAAGACTAAGGGCATTGTATTATGTCCAGGGTTACCAACGCAGAATTGCTAGGTCTTTTAACAAGAAAGTTAAGTCCATGAATCTCAAGGAGGGAAACATGGTACTGAAAGACAACCGGGCTCCCATCCATGACCCCTAGGGGCAAGTTCAGACCTAATTGGACTAGTCCAGACCTAATTGGACTAGTCCTTACATCATCAAGTCTATCTGGTTAGGAGGGGCGATTATTCTCATGAAGTCTATCTGGTTAGGAGGGGCGATTATTCTCATGGACCCTTATATTTTGTTATTCTGTTCAGAAGCCTTTGGTAATCCTAGGATTACTGGCCGGTTACGATGCTAAAGCTATAAGGGCAGGTTTGGGTCGTGACACAAATGCTACTGTAAAAGTAACTGGTGTCCTTGTACTCGCCCTCCACAACTGCTCTTTGTTGTAAATCGGTGAGTATGGATGCATAGGCGTCAATAACCTGCAATACACAGTGCATGGTATTAGGCACATTTCAAAACTAACCGAACTTAACAATTTAGGAATATCAGGTAGTATGCAAACCCTTCACCCCATCCCTCTTCCCCTCCCAGCTTACCACCGGTCAACGTTCAAATGTTATGTACCTTCCCGCTGATACAAGACTGTCTAACCAACACTTGAATATCTATCAAGTAGACACACACACCGTTATCCCCACTATCCCAAATCACAGCCCTACAAATATCAACACACATCTGGTTAGTATAGTTTCTTTCAAAATCAAATATTAGGTTCAATCATTCATAGTACAACATGCATATTACCCGTCTCTATGGAAACTATACACACCTTCGAGTAGCTTCTTTTCTTCTGCTGACAACATTATCCACACGATGTGTTTGTAGTTCATACCAAACCCTTTCCATGTCTTTTGTTGGATGTCCGTCTCATCAACATTGACAACATAATCTCGTCCAAGTGCGACGGTATTCCCCAATTTCCTAGCTTGCCTAACCCGCCCAAGAAAATCTTCATATTCGTACTCAAACAACCTTAATTCGCACCTCGGCTTTTCTTTAACACGACGAACCAATGACGACACCTTGGGGAGGCAAATGTTGCCGACACCCTTGTTTGTATCAACAATTGTTGTCAAACTTGTTTTCCTGACATCTACACCCTTGTGACACTCTACACCAATTTGTACCACAGTTGGAAATGGACACCTAATCGTTGTATGCAGGTGTGGAACCCCCAAATGTCCGGTCTTTGACGGCGATTCAATCTCCACGGTATGCCCAATGTCGATGCACACTGCCCCAACTGGAACAACGGGTTGAGTTCTGCATTTGGAGAATGCAGAACGTTGCTTACTGCCACTACTGTGTGTGTGGCTACAACTGCCACCTTTTTTCCATTTGTTGATCTGATGGTGCCCTCTTACTTGATGACGTTTTCATCGCTAACTGCGTCACTGCATGTGCTGCTTGGTCATCAATTTTGTCTTGTAACATTGCAAGATCATCCTTCAACTACAGCACCAATGCGTTCAACCTTGTTATCTCTCTATCTTTCGCCACAATTACGCTTTCGTATCCAATAAACAAATTTGTTGCTTCGGCACCAATCAAACGCTCCATGGTGGCCACTCTACCTTCTAACTCATTCACCCATGCTGTCTTCATTCTATTTGCGTTTTCCAAATCTTTAATTCTCTCAATACCAGTTACAAGTTCTGCACCTGCACCCATACCATGCCCATTATCAGTGTGCTTGATAGTTCAAGCAAATCGGGAAACAGTGTAAGCCACCCATCCACCGATGAATGCATGTTGGTGCGCCCATGTCCTGGCACAGCTACAATATCCACATCCTTAACGCCGACCTCGAAAGCAGGATTGCTGTCAACATGGCCACCGTTTGGTGAGTCCGGTCGCCAGCAATCGAAACTCGACTCAACAAAATTCATTTCCATAACATCACCAATTGCATCACTTTGTGCACGCGCCCCTACTCGCAACTTGCTCTTCATGTTCTGCCTTAAGACACTATCATCCGCTGCCATATTCACATAAAAACACTCAAGTATTGTCCCGAGATTTTGTCGTAATTCACCTACGGCAACAATGTCACACCATAACATACTTAACCACAAACCAAAAGTATAAGAAATGTAATGCATGTTAAATGTTTACCAAACCACGATGCACACATAATGTACGACAATAACAATAACGAAGCTGCCAAACGTTATTAAATTATTGTCTGTAACAATGTATCACATACCATTTTACTAACATTACACCAACTAAGGCAATGACAAATGGCATGCACGCATTTTAACGAGCGAAATCAACACATTAAGACACCTACATCAAGCACAACGCAACCAATTCAATACAAGGACTGCTCACCAAACCACAGTGCACACACAATGCAACTGTCCACCCAAACAAAAACGCATCAGTAAAACTATTATGTGGGAGACACAGATACTTAGCGGAGGAGTTTAGTCAACAACCAACATGAACATGTAATGTATCAACGTCACTTTCATTATCAATTTACTAACATATTATCAGGTAATAGTGTCGGAATGCAAAAATAACAAACCTTGAAACAGTCCGACGCTGTCAGGTCTATTCCTTTCATCTTAGCTATTAGTGCCCCAATGTTCCACTTACAAAATATGGGAAATGTAGTGGGCCGTTCCGGTTCCAGGAGTGTCGTGTGTTCGCAAATCAAAAACTATCAAAACAAAACAAATCACAAATATTGTTCAGTTTTAATCTTAACTATGTACTGAAGGCACGTGCATTGTGTAGGGGTGTTTGCAGCGAAAATGGGACTGACTTTACGTACCAGCAATGCGACGACACATCCGGTCACCTTCTCCGGCTTCTGATGCAACTCATTCAGTGAATTAATTAGGGTGTTTCGTATGGTGGTTGTCCAATCGTAATGTCGTAACGTTTCCAACTTATCAATCACACGGACAAACAACCAACCAATCGACTCTCCGGTGGTTGCGAATAACAGTTTCGTGCATATGTACAAACATAGGAGCTTTGCAACATCCTCCTCATCATGTTCTATGTTGCCTCACAGCACTTCAAACAACAAATCTTCAATAAGTTTAGATGATATTCTTCCAACAATGGGGCACTTCCGTTGCACAAAATCAGATGGGGTTTTGACACGTATGACATATCCAATTTTTCCTTCCCATATTGAACACCAAAGATAAGACGTATGTCACTGTTTCTTAGTGCCAAACCTTTCCCACCAATGCCAAATTTTTCGTCTTCTACACTATACGTCACTATAATACGCCACACCGTTTCGTCACACTTTTTGAACATGTTTCGCTGCAGGTTGTGTTTGCGAATTACTTCGATCATGAGCCAAAACAGAGTTTTCTTCAGCTGCCAGATGTGCCCTTCGGTCAGTTGCACCTCCAATACGATCTTGATTACGCCCGCAATGTTCGATCGGTACATCAACCTCGATGTGTCTAAATGAGGCTTTTTTTTCATTGCTGATGCTGGCTTGTGACATCTAAACGGTAACTTTGCTTGTTTCTTCACTGCTAAATGGGTAGATATACATTCTTTCGTACCCGAATCTCAATTCCATTGAACCGGCACAAAACAACAACAGAAGGTAATATTCAAGTCACAATAACGATGCTCCGATAGCAATTATTTTTTAGACACACATACGGGCAGGTGACATGGATATTACGCTGTTATGTTAAACAATTACAAAGGGTTTAAATGAGACACATCCAATGCAACAGCCACATTGGGGCATTGCATACCCACAAAATGCCCATAGAAATCGATGATGTTACATTCGACGATGGCATCCATACCCATTACACCCAATCACATTATCATTTTAATTACACACTACTCCAGTAATTACAAATCAACACCACCACTCCAAAGTTAATTCACACCAACATTCACTAATGTCACAATACCTACAACAATTTCAAAATACACTACATTTACGCCCACACCATTTCAGACCTATAGGCATTTCTCCAAAATACATTTGGGGGAAATGTATGCAACACCAACAACTAACAACCCCAACTACAAAACCAACAATACCGCATATAACATCTAAAAAATAAGTCAACAATTCCACGCGAAAAGTTACAAACCTACTATTTTCATTGTCATCGACTGTAACTCTGGGGGATGACTGAAACGTCAGTATAATCTGCAGTGCTTGTATACGACGCCGATGTTAATGCTGTTAACGGAGCAACCGAAGCAATGTTTTGGTCCATCGCAATCAATGATGGCAGTAGTTGGGATAAACAGTGTTGATTTCCTCCCGATTTAGGGTTCCTCCCGAAACACCAATGTGGAATTCGTGCTGTTTATATTCGTAGATTCAAAACCCACATTTAGGGTTTCAATAATAACGCATAGTAATGTTCAAATGTGGAAATCGTCATCACCAATGTTTCCTTATACAGTCTAAAAGATTCAATCAAAGACGAGGGAAAACTAAAAAACCCTATAGTGCCCTCGATGTCCACAAAAGTAAATTCAAATTACACAAAACCAACATTGCCCTCCAATTAAAACATAAACACACGGCAAATGAAGGCCAAATGTGACATTTCAATCATCTCAAGACTTTTTGGTTTAAAAGAAAAAATGCAGGACTAAATAGTGCACAAGTCACTAATTTGAGATTTATTGGTGTTTCACCGTAAAAAATTACACACCACATATTTATAATTATTTTTTATATTTCACATTTGAATTATTTAACTTTCCTAATAAACTAAGTTGGGCAAATTGGGGAGATTACATGTAAAGTTTGACCTCACTCATTTGCTTTCCATGTTTGCCACGTGTAAAGGCCATGCATCCAAGTGGTAGCTGTTGAAACCACATCTTCACACCCAAAACAGAACATGAACAAAATATAAATATAAATATATACATATACATATGAAGGTTTGTTATATAACAAGAAAACATTCTTTTTATTGAGCAATCTCCTTCTCTATCTATCCACAATTATTCTAGATTCTAGCAAGCAATATAGCTTACAATTGGGTTAGATATTCAGAAAGAAGCACAATGGTTTCATCTCTTCAGCTTCCTCTCCTCCTATTTGTGCTTCCTGTTCTTGCTATCTAATCCAGTCTATTCTGATGGTACTCTCTCTCTCAAAATAATTTTACAGAAAAAACGACACAATTTGAGCAATATAAATAAAAAAAATATTTTATATAACGAGTACATCTTATAGTCGTGTAATATATCCTGCCACTCAAAAGTTAAGGTTAGAGCTAATTTGGCCAAAAATTCAACACATCTTAGTACAAAGTGACTTCTTGAATTTTACTTTTACATGACAAATAATGGACGGAAGGATATACTAAATCAAAGTACTTTTGTCATAGAAGTAGAGCAATCTCATTTGCTATGTATGGTCAAGATTATATATTTTTTGGGTAAATTACAAATACACCCTTGAGGTTTGCCTAAAATCCAAATTGCCTCCTTTGGTTTGGAAAATTACAAATACCTTCCTATCAGAATTTTTTATTTAACAGAATTAATTAAAAAAGTGAACTTTTTAACTGTTCACCTATATAATAATAAAATTATCTTAATTATTAATTGAAATAAAATTTTAACATTATTAAAAACTGTTAATTAACTTAATGATTTATTAATAAAATGACATATTTGTTATGAAATTAGAAATCTTAGAGGGCATAATGTAATTTCTAGAATTACAGGAGTAATTTGTAATTTAAGTAAATCTCAGGAGGTGTGTTTGTAATTTACTATCGTGTATTTTCAGTTTCATTATTGACATAAAAAAATCTCAAATGAAAACACAATTTATGTTTAATATACTATTTGTGGTACATAATTTTTTACACATTTTCTTTGATTTTGAAATGAAATGGAAATTTTCATTTCATCCATGAAATGTAGATGATCAGAATCTAGACTAAATCTTAATTTTCTATATAAATAATCAAATTGTCTCTCTCTGTGCTTAAATTTTTAGATTAGTTTGTGGTTAATAATTCATTATCAATTAGAGTAGATAATAGATCACGTGTAATTTCACTGTTTACTAGAGATTTGTATGTATTTGTCCCAACAGTGCTACGCACACAAAGGGTGAGACACAAATGCCAAACACATAATATTCTTCACCGGTCGTCCACCCGGATGACCGAAAGACACCATGACAGTCACGGTCTACACATAACAGTCGTGGTTAACAACCTTGATAGCCATGGTCGATACCATGATAGCCCCAGTCGACAAGCTCTATCAGGTCGTCTAGGCGGTCAACCGATAAACAGTTTCTGTGTTTGATTGCCGTGTCTCATTCTCTGTGCTCCTAGACTTTTTGGTATTTGGCATGTTTATGGAAGACAATCTTCTTCAAGGCATTAACAATTATAGGCAATCCTCAAACCTCCCACCCCTCACAAAGAATGACAAAGCCGATTGCCTTGCTGATGAAATAGCCGACCAACTCGAGGACCAACCTTGCACTACCACCATCACCACTACCACCAGCCCTAGCACTATGTCCGGTGCCCAAATCGCTAATTATCCTGATCTTTTGAAAAAATGTGATATAAACATTAACACCACGATAGATGGGGTCATATTGCCAGTTTGTGTTCCAAAGCTCATTCCAACCCTAGTCCTCACGAACTACACGCAATTCCAATATTCGAGCTATCTTAATAATACCAAGTATACCGGAGTTGGCTTGGGTTCGGAAGATGACTGGGCGGTGTTTTGGAAAGTTGGTAAAAAGCTAGCTTTTTGACTTTTTTAGTCTATTTTGTCTTTTTGTGGGTAAAAAAATGTGAGAGGTAATGTAACCCAAAATAAGTAAAAAACTAAAAGTTGGCTTTTTTTTTTGCTTCCCAAAAGACCCCCAGTGGTTGTCTTGAGCACGAACACCCCCATTGGAAGCTTTGTAAGTTCAACCGATTTGGTTTCTAGGGTTTGCTTGAGTCACTACTTGATGTTTGAGTTGTTGGGATTGGTATATCTTGTTATGTTGAATTGATGTATGGATTTTTGGTTTTTTGTTTTTAGAGTGCATGGAAACTAGGTTCATGTAATTTGTGACCTAAGAAATGCATCAGTTGTTGTAACTTCTGATCATTGTAATGTAATATTTTCCAGTTGGGATGAACATTATGATAGTTTTGTACAAATTGGAGTTGTTTTTGAAAAATGTTTTTTTTATGAAAACTAAGGGTGCTCTCGAAGTTTTTCTTGTCTTGTTTTTCCTTGATTTTATGTTGATTAGTGAGGGTTGTGGGAGCCGAATATCAGTACTTGCAGGGAAGTCGAATAACGAGTCTGATAGTAATCAGGATATATATTATGTTCGGTTCCGTCATGTACGATCCCGAAGCCAGATGAACTAATCGGCCATAGAGCCAGCTGAACAGAAAGCCGAGTGGGAATTGGCACACGATAGAAGGGGCCAAATGAGCAATCACACGATGGACTAAATGTGGGCCCGAACCTAGGGCCCAAAAGTGAATATAAATAGAGGAACATCAACCAAAGAAAGGTACGTGAGATAAAACCCAAGAAACTTAAGACATAAGCAAACGAGAGACATATACTAACTTGTCCGTCAGAGTGCTAATTCTGGCACCACCGACCGGAGTGTTAATCCCTTTTTCAGGTGGCAATCAGAGGATCAGGAACGTCCTTTAGGATCCAAGAGCATTTCCAAACCACTTCTCCACAATTGGCGTCGTCTGTGGGAATACTCAAGTACATCCATGGCGGGCGTAACGGAAAATCCTCCGATAGTCGCTGACGAAACTACACCAAGAGACGACATCACTCCAAGAAACATGCTGGGACCGGAGAATATCGCCGCGCGACGTGCCTTGAACTTTGACTCAGTAGCTCAGACCTCACCCTCAACTTCAATGCATGAGACAATGCAAACGATTATGGATCAGGCAAAGCAAAGTGAACAGTGGCTGGAAAACATGATGGCTAAGAATGAGCGCCTGCGCCAGGATTTGGCCTTGGAGGTGGCGAAATCCCAACCAGCCGCATGCCAAGACCAGGATCGACCTTCGGGAAAGAAGGATGGTCGCCAACGTCAACTTCAGAAACGCAATAATGATAGTGATTCAGACTCACCATCCCTGAAGCCCAGAAAGAAAGGGCGCGTTGATGTATCCAGCTCGTCTGAAGGAAGTCCATATGTACAGCACAGACGAAGGAGAAGCAATGATTCGGATAAGGAAGATAAACATGACCCATTCGTGCGACGAATTGCCAGGGCTGTGTTACCCAAAAAGTTCAAGGCACCGTCATTCACCCTCTACAACGGAAAATCAGACTCCACTGATCACATTCGTCATTACAAGCAAGCGATGACGCTCCATCCTAACGACGAATCCCTTATGTGTCAGATATTTCCAAGTAGTCTGGGACCACTAGCCGTGAGGTGGTACTATAAACTAGAGCCAGCATCGATTAAGAGCTTCCACCAACTCCAAAAGTCATTCAAGGCAAGATTCATCACTAATGAGGTCCAGCCGAAGCAAGCCGATTCTCTCTGGGCCATGCAAATTAAACCGGAAGAAACTCTTCGTGAATACTCGGCCCGCTATTGGGAGTGCTTTAATCTGGCAGACGATGCTTGCAATGATTCCATGGCCATCACCGCCTTTAAGATGGGATTGCATCCAGATAGCCCTCTCCGCAGTTCATTAACCAGGCGTCCCCCCAAAATTGTCTGGGCATTAATGAAGAAGGTCGAAGAATACTGCAAAGTGGAAAACAATGCCCTTTGAGTCAAAGCCGAACGTAAAGCCGTTGAGATGGCCACGTCGGGAATTGTTCAGCCGATTAGCGCCATGCCGTCAAGAAGCCCCGAGCGGCAAAATTGACCTAAACGAGACAAAAGGCATGACTCGCGCCGATCAAATGACGGTAATTCGGCCATACCATGGAAGTATACATCGATGATATGGTGGTCAAATCCAAAGAAAAGCACTCCCATCTAGCTGATTTGTCAGAGACATTCGGCATTCTTCGAAAGTACAATATGAAATTGAACGCTTCTAAGTGTGCATTCGGCATCGGATCCGGCAAATTCCTTGGCTACATCGTTAACCACTGCTGAATCGAAGCCAATCCAAGGCAAATCACGGCAATTCTAGAACTTGGATCCCCTCGGTCAATCAAAGAGGTTCAGAAGCTCATGGGGATGGCCGCCACAACCAACAGGTTTATCAGTCGTTCCACAGATCACTGCCAACAATTCTTTCACACACTTCGGCAATGCAGAGCATTTGATTGGACTCCCGAGTGCCAGGCCCTTTTGGACGGCCTGAAATCTTATCTCCAATCAGTACCACTCTTGGTAACACCTGCGACCGGCGATCCACTCATTTTGTATCTGGCAGTATCCGACGGGGCAGTCAGCGCCGTACTGTTGAAGAAAGAACTAGGGGAGCAACGACCAGTTTACTATATGAGCAAAGCTATGGCCGACGCCGAGACACGTTAACTTCCATTAGAAAAGCTTATCCTTGCCCTTGTCATGGCTGCAAGAAAACTGATGCACTACTTTCAGGGGCATACTATCGGGGTACCAATGGAATATCCCCTCCGGTCAGCGCTCCGCAGCGCGAAAGCATCGGGGTGCGTCTCAAAATGGGCTCTTGAACTCAGCCAGTATGATATCCAGTTTCTACCCAGAACTTCCATCAAAGGGCAAGTGCTTGCCAACTTTGTAGCCGAGTTCACAGGATCCCTCGCCGACTTTAAATCTAATCAAGTGCAAACTAAGCCAAACTAGAGAATGTATGTTGGCGACGTTTGGCAGATGCATTGCGACAGGTCATCCAACCAGCATGGCAGTGGGGCTGGCGTAGTAATCATGACCCCCGAGGGGGCAATAATCGAACAGGCCGTCAAATTGGGCTTCGACGCATCAAACAATGAGGCCGAATATGAAGCACTGTTAACCAGCCTGCGAAATGCCTCGGTGCGCGGCGTTTGCTTGTTTTCTGTGACTCAAAGCTAGTAATCAACCAGTTGAAAGGGGAATATGCAGCCAAAAATGACCGCATGGCAGCCTATATGAAAACAGCGAATTCTTTGCTCACGAAATTTGATCACCACGAACTGAATCAAATAACTCGGGATTAGAACACGCATGCAGACGCCCTAGCTTGCTTAGTCTCTGCTATCAACTCAGAAATTAAGCGGACAATTGAAGTATGGTTCATCCCCGAGCCGAGCATTACCTCTTCAGAATCAGTTCAGGTCAACGTTATCGAACCGAGTCCGAGTTGGATAGACCTTATCGCCACATTCCTATCTTCAGAGCAGCTCCCGATGGATAAGAAAAAAACACAAACTCCGAAACAAAGCCCTCCGATACTATTTGGATCCATAGGGGAAGCTCTACAAAAAATCACTCTCCGGGCCATACTTAGAGTGTGTTCACCCGGATAAAGTCAAGGAACTTTTGTCTGAAATACATGAAGGCAGTTGTGGTGCCCATTCGGGCGGACGTTCTCTAGCTCATCGCGCCGTATCGCAGGGGTACTATTGGCCGACTATGCGAACCGATGTCGAGTGTTATGTCAAAAAATGTAGTCAATGCCAGAAGTTTTACCCCTTAACTCATCTGCCAGCCGAGGAGTTAAATTCTATCACTAGTCCTTGGTCGTTCGCTCAATGGGGGCTTGATATCGTTGGACCGTTACCACGGGCCCCAGGCAACAGGCAATTCCTAATTGTTGCGACGGATTATTTCACAAAATGGGTCGAAACGGAGGTACTAACACATATTCGAGATTCCGACGTCAAGCGTTTTGTATGGAAAAACATCATAACAAGGTTCGGCATACCACGAGCACTTGTTTCTGACAATGGTACCTAGTTTGATTGTGGCGTGTATCGAGAATTGTGCAACACTTATGGTATCCGGCCCTACTTTACCTCACCGGCTTACCCCCAAAGCAATGGTCAAGCAGAGGCCACCAACAAGGTTATTTTGGACGACATCAAGAAAAAGCTGGAAAAAGCTAAAGGCAGATGGGTCGAAGAGTTGCCTAGTGTGCTGTGGGCTCATCGCACTACTCCGAGGCAATCCACTGGGGAAACACCATTTGCTCTATGCTTCAAAACCCAGGCAATCATCCCCCTGGAGATCGGCCTCCCAACCTTGAAATTGAAGGTTTTTTACGCAGGCCAAAATGACATGATGTTGGCCTTGGACTTGACTCTAATTGAAGAACGCCGAGACTGTGCCCTTGCATCTATGGCACGGTACCACCAACAGCTCGCTAAGTCGTATAATCAACGTGTTCAGCTACGCCGTTATACACCAGGAGAATTGGTCCTCAAGAAAGTGCTTCCCGCTGCTAGGAATCCGGCTGATGGAAAATTGGGTCCTAACTGGGACAGCCCCTATCAGATTGATTCAATCATAGGGACAGGGGCATATCGGCTCAACGACATGGATAGAAGAAGCTTGCCGCGTCCGTGGAATTCCACACACTTGCGCAAATTTTATTATTAACTTTTACGGCACGACAGCTTATTTTGATTTTACGCCGTATATATCTTTCTTTTTTCAATACAATGTTCTCTGTTGCCCAATGAGTTCTGGTTGTGTGAGAAAGCCTCCGAATTCAAAGTGCTCTTCATGGAAGTCACGACTGGCCAATACAAAAAGCCTCCGAATTCGGAGCGCCCTTCGTAAACGACACGTTTGGGCCGAATAAGCCTCCAAATTCGGAGCGCATTTCGTGGAAATCACGATTAACCAACATTAAAAGCCTCCGAATTCGGAGTGCCCATCGTGAATGACACGTTTGGGCCGAATAATCCTCCGAACTTGGAGCGCCCTTCATCGAAATCACGATTGGCTAATACAAAAAGCCTCCAAATTCGAAGTGCCCTTCATGAATGACACGTTCAAGCCAAATAAGCCTCCAAATTAGGAGCACCCTTCATCGAAATCACGATTGGCCAATAGTAAAAGCCTCTAAATTCGGAGCGCCCTTCATGAATGACACGTTCGGACCGAATAAGCCTCCAAATTCGTAGCCCTTTCGTAGAAGTCACGATTGGCCAATATTAGAAACCTCCGAATTCGAAGCGCCCTTTTAGAATGGCATGTTTGGGCCGAATAAGCCTCCGAATTCGGAGCACCCTTCGTAAAAGTCACGATTGGCCAACATTAGAAGCCTCCAAATTCGGAGCACCCTTCGTGAATGACACGTTTAGGCCGAATAAGCCTCCGAATTCGGAGCTCCTGTTGAGACTTGTGATTGACAAGCGCAAGCGTGATTGACATAAAATAGTAGACACAACTTAATCTACAAGCATTGATTGAAATAAACATATGGACATTAATACCCCAAAACCCTAATTCCCTAAACCCTAATTCCAAAAAGATAAATCCTAAACCCTGAACACTAAACCATAAATCATAAATCCTAAATCCTAAATCCCGAAATCCTAAACCCAAAACCCTAAACCCTAAACCTTAAACCCTAAACCACAAACCCTAAACCCAAAATCCAAAACCCAAAACCACAAATCCTAAATCCTAAACCCTAAACCCTAAATTCTAAACTTAAAATCCTAAACCCTAAAACCCTAAACCTTGAACTCCCTAAACCATAAAAAAAAACCCTAACACCCTAAACCCTAAAAGACACCAAATCCAAAAAAACCCTAAAAACCATAAACCTTAAACCCAAAACCATAAACCTTAAACCCAAAACCATAAAGTCGAAATCTAAAACCCTAAATACTAAACCATAAACCTTAAAACCCAAACCCTAAACCCTAAAAAAACCCTAAACCCTAAACCCTAAATCTCAAAACCCTAAGGCTCAAACCCTAATACCCTAAAACCATAAAACCAAAATCCAAAAAACCTAAACGCTAAACCACAAGCCCAAAACCCTAAAACTTAAACCCAAAAAACCTACACCCTAAACCCTAAACCTTGAACCCAAAATCCTAAACCTTAAATCCTAAATCTTAAATACTAAACCCTAAACCCTAAATCCTAAATACTAAACCCTAAACCCAAAATCCAAAACCCTAAACTCTAAAATCCTAAATCCTAAATCATAAATCCTAAACCCCAAAAACATTAAAAACCCTAAACCCTAAACCCCAAACCCAATACCTAAATCCCTAAACCTCTAAACCCTAAACCGTAAACCCTAAATCCTGAGTACCCTAAATCCTAAAAGACTAAACCCTAAAATCGTAAAACCCTCAACCCCAAATTTGAGATAATTTTAATCTCGTCCCCAAGACCCTAAATCCTAAACCCAAAACCTAAAACCCTAAACCCCAAAACCCTAAACCCTTATAACCTAAAACCCTAAAACCCTCAATCCTAAACCCAAATTGGTAAACACTAAACCCTAAACCCTAAAAAACCTTAAACCCAAAAAAACCCTAAAATTCCTAAGCCCTAAATCCTAAATACTAAACCCTAACCCCTAAACCCTAAATCTTCAATCCCAAACCGTAAATCTTAAAAAACCAAAAAACCCAAAACCTTAAATCCCAAACACTAAACTCAAAACCTCAAACCTCAAACCCTAAACCCTAAATCCTAAATCCTAAATCCTAAAACCATAAAAAACCTTAAAACCTTAAACCCTAAATCCTAAACCCTAAAACCTAAACGCTAAACCAACAACCCCAAACCTCAAACCGTAAACCCAAAACCCTAAACCTTAAACCCTAAACCCTAAAATCCTAAACCCTAAACTCCAAAAATGCAAAACCCAAAACCCTTAATCCAAAACCGTAAACTCTAAACCCTAAACCCAAAAACATAAACCCTAAACTGTAAACCCTAAATCCCAAAACCCTAAATCCTAAATCCAAAACCCTAAAACATAAACCCAAAACCCTAAGCCCTAAACCCTAAACACTGAACCCTGAATCCTAAACCTTAAACCCTAAACCCTAAAACCCATATCCTAAACCTAAAACCCAAACCAAAACCCTAAACTTCAAAACCCTAAATCCTAAACTCTAAACCCTAAACCCTAAAAACATTAGAAATCCTAAACCGAAAACTCCCTAAACCTCAAACCCTAAACCCAAAACCCCAAACCACTAAAGCTTAAACCTTAAACCCCTAAACACTAAACCCTAAATCCTAAATCCTAAGTACCCTAAACCCTAAAATCATAAAATCATAAACCCCTCAACTCTAAATCCCATATTTGAGACAATTTCAATTTTATCCTAAAGATCCTAAATCCAAAACCCAAAACCCAAAATCCTACACCCTAAACTCTAAACCCCAAAACTCTAAACCCTCGACCACAAAACCCTAATACCCTAAACCTTAAACGCTAAAATCCTAAACCCTAAACCCCTAAAACCCAAAACCCTAAAGCCTTAAAAACTTAAATCCCAAAACCCTAAACCCCAAACCCCAAACCCTAAACCCTAAATCCTAAATCCAAAAAGATAAACCCTAAACCCTGAATCGTAAATCGTAAATCCTAAATCCTCAACCCCAAAACCCTAAACCCTAATCCTAAACCCTAAAATCCTAAACCCTAAAACCTTAAATCCTAAATTTTAAACCCTAAATTCTAAATCCAAAACCCAAAACCCGAAAACCTTAAACCACAAACCCTAAATCCTAAACCTCAAATCCTAAATCCTAAAACCCTAAACCTTAAACTCACTAAACCATAAAAAAACCCTAAACCCTAAATCCCAAAAAATCCCAAATCCTAAAAAACCTCAAAAACCCTAAACCTTAAACCAAAATCGTAAAGTTGAAATCCAAAACCCAAAATACTAAACCATAAACCATAAATCTCAAACCCTAAATCCAAAAAAACCTTAAACCCTAAAAAATCTAAAATCCGAAACCCTAAACCCTAAAACCCTATACAACAAAACCCTAAATCTTAAACCCTAAAATCCTAAACCCTAAAAATCCTAAATCCTAAAACCCTAAACCCAAAACCCAAAAACATACACCCTAAGGCCCTAAACCTAAACCGTAAATCCTAAACCACAAAACCCTAAACCCAAAACCCAAAACCCTAAAACTTAAACCCAAAAACCCTAAACCCTAAATGCTAAACCTTAAACTGTAAACCCAAAACACTAAACCTTAAATCCTAAACCCAAAATCCCACAACCCTAAAATCCTAAACCCAAAATCCGAAACCCTAAACCCTAAGCCCTAAACCATCAACCCTAAACTCTTAAAACCTAAAATCCTAAAACCCTAAACTCTAAACCGAAATAGGTAAACACTAAACCCTAAACCCTAAACTATATATCGTAAATCCTAAACCCCAAAACCCTAAACCCTAAACCTTAAATCCTAATACCTAAAGCCCTAAACCTTAAACAAAAAACCCAAAACCCCAAAACCCTAAACCCCAAACCCTAAACCATAAATCCTAAATCCTAAACCTTAAATCTAAAATCCCAAACCTCAAAACCTAAACACTAAAAACCCTTAAACCGTAAACCCTACACACTAAAGTCAAAACCCCAAACCCTAAACCCTAAATCCAAGATCCTAAAACCCTAAAAAACCCTAAAATCGTAAATCCTAAACCCTAAACCCAAAACCCTAAACCCAAAACCCCAAACCCCAAACCCTAAACCCAAAACCTTAAACCTAAAACCCTAACCCCTAAAACCCAAAACCCAAAACCCAAAATCCTAAACCATAAACCATAAATCCTAAACCCTAAACCCAAAAACATAAACCCTAAATCCTAAACCCCAAAACCTTAAACCCTAAACCCAAAACCCTAAAACTTAAACCCCAAAACCCTAAGCCCTAAACCCTAAGCCCTAAACCCTAAATCCTAAATCTTAAACCCTAAACCCTAAACTCCCTAAACCTCAAACCCAAAACCCTAAACCCTAAACTCCCTAAACCTCAAAACCTAAACCCAAAGCCCTAAACCCGAAATCTCAAACCCTAAACCTAAAATCCTAAACCCTAAACCCTAAACCCTAAATCTTAAGGACCCTAAAATCCTAAAACCCTAAACACTAAAATCATAAAACCCCAAACCCCTTAACCCTAAATCCCATATTTGAGATAAATTCAATCTCATCCCAGAGATCCTAAATCCCAAGCCAAAACCCAAATTCTAAACCTTAAACCCTAAATCCCAATACCCTAAACCCTAAACCCCAAAACCACAAAACCCTAAACCCTAAATCCAAAAAGATAAATTCAAAATCCTAAACCACAAACTGTAAATCGTAAACCCTAAATCATAAACCTCAAATCCTAAACCCCAAACCCTAAACCTTAAACTTCCCAAAACATAAAAAAAAACCCAAAACCCTAAGCCCTAAAAAACCCTAAAACCCTAAACCCTAAACCTTAAAAAACCCTAAAACCCTAAACCCTAAACAAAAAACCTAAAACCCGAAACCCTAAATATCAAACCCGAAACCCTAAATCCTAAATCCTGAGTACCCTAAACCCTAAAACCCTAAACCTAAATCATAAAACCCTAAACCCCTCAACCCTAAATCCCAAATTTAAGAAAATTTTGATCTCATCCCAGAGATCTAAAATTCCAAACCCTAAACCCTAAATCCAAGATCCTAAAACCCTAAAAAACCCTAAAATCGTAAATCCTAAACCCTAAACCTAAAACCCTAAACCCAAAACCCCAAAACCCCAAAACCCTAAACCCAAAACCTTAAACCTAAAACCCTAACCCCTAAAACCCAAAACCCCAAAACCCAAAAATCCTAAACCATAAACCATAAATCCTAAACCCTAAACCCAAAAACATAAACCCTAAATCCTAACCCCAAAACCTTAAACCCTAAACCCAAAACCCTAAAACTTAAACCCCAAAACCCTAAGCCCTAAACCCTAAGCCCTAAACCCTAAATCCTAAATCTTAAACCCTAAACCCTAAACTCCCTAAACCTCAAACCCAAAACCCTAAACCCTAAACTCCCTAAACCTCAAAACCTAAACCCAAAGCCCTAAACCCGAAATCTCAAACCCTAAACCTAAAATCCTAAACCCTAAACCCTAAACCCTAAATCTTAAGGACCCTAAATCCTAAACCCTAAACACTAAAATCATAAAACCCCAAACCCCTTAACCCTAAATCCCATATTTGAGATAAATTCAATCTCATCCCAGAGATCCTAAATCCCAAGCCAAAACCCAAATTCTAAACCTTAAACCCTAAATCCCAATACCCTAAACCCTAAACCCCAAAACCGCAAAACCCTAAACCCTAAATCCAAAAAGATAAATTCAAAATCCTAAACCACAAACTGTAAATCGTAAACCCTAAATCATAAACCTCAAATCCTAAACCCCAAAACCCTAAACCTTAAACTTCCCAAAACTTAAAAAAAAAAACCCTAAACCTAAGCCCTAAAAAACCCTAAAACCCTAAACCCTAAACCTTAAAAAACCCTAAAACCCTAAACCCTAAACAAAAAACCTAAAACCCGAAACCCTAAATATCAAACACGAAACCCTAAATCCTAAATCCTGAGTACCCTAAACCCTAAACCCTAAACCCTAAAATCATAAAACCCTAAACCCCTCAACCCTAAATCCCAAATTTAAGAAAATTTTGATCTCATCCCAGAGATCTAAAATCCCAAGCCCTAAACCCTAAACCCTAAACCCCAAAACCCCAAAACCCTAAACCCAAAATCCAAAAAGATAAATCCTAAACCCCGAACCCTAAACTGTAAATCATAAATCCTAAACCCCAAAACCCTAAACACAAAATCCAAAACCCTAAACCCTAAACCCTAATGTCACGACCCGAACCCACCCCTATGGGTTAAGGCCATAACCGGCCAACAATCACGAGATTACCTACGGCCTCAAACCAAATAAGACAAAACTCATCAGAGTAAAGGGGCCAAACGGAAGAAAATTTGAAACTTTGTCCATAGAGCCGTGCTTATATGCACATCACAACATTCCACATTTACATATGTTAATAACTCACAACAGAAAGTATAGTAGCATAAGGTTCTGTACAGACAGGATCAATCAATCTAAGTCAGCCAAACAAAACTATACATAGACGTATACCAAAGTCCTCGCCAACATGACGAAATACACAGAATGGCAAAAGGGCGAAGACGTGTCTTGTGCGTGAGACGCAAGGGCTGACTCTTCAAAACTCTGGTTGTTCCATACAGACTTCACTGAGGCTGGGTCTGGACCTCTCTAGGCTCACCTACAAACACATGAATGAGCGTGAGCGAAAGCCCAGTGAATAATATCAAATCAAGAATATACATTGGAACAATATACCCCAAACGGCCTTGGGCCCAGTTTATATTTCTAACTAATACACACATACATAGACATATGTAAGTTAAGTAACTACGGTTCCAAACATATCATACGCCCTCAGGCCCAATTCATTAATATCGTTCAGGTCAAACTGGCCTTTGGCCCATTCATACTTTCATGTCAAACTGTCATTCGTGTCAAACTATTATTTGTGTCAAACTATCATTCGTGTCAAACTGTTATTCGTGTCAAACTAGCCTTTGGCCCATTCATTTATTCATGTCGAAACGGCCTCTGGCCCATCCATTCATTCATGTCAAAACGGCCTCTGGCCCATCCATTCATTCTTGTCAAAACGGCCTCTGGCCCATCCATTCGTTCTTGTCAAAACGGCCTCTGGCCCATTCATTCATGTCAAAACGGCCTCTGGCCCATCCATTCATTCTTGTCAAAACGGCCTCTGGCCCATCCATTCATTCTTGTCAAAACGGCCTCTGGCCCATTCATTCATGTCAAAACGGCCTCTGGCCCATTCATTCATTCTTGTCAAAACGGCATCTGGCCCATTCACTCTATCATTCAGATCAAACTGGCCTCTATCCCATTCATTTGGCATAGCAACATTGTCTACCAATCGAATCAACGAACTTATAGAACTTACATAGAAGTAAGTAATTTGGACAACAACATATTTCAGATGTCTTTGTTAAGATATTACTCACAGTGATCGGCTGATTGATTTGCCCTGGAGCTTGACCCTACACATCACATAACACATATGGGTCACAACCGATTCAATCCGTTCTTAATTCACATATTCCTCTTTAGGCTTAATTCTTATTCTCCTAACTCATTTACAATGCTCAATGTATGCCTAAGAGTACTTAGAAGTGAAAGGGAACGGAAAATAGAACACATAATGCACTTTCAAAATTTCAGAAAACAGGGTCCCCTCGCTCGAGCGGACCCATGAGGTCTACAGTAGTACTGGATGCATCGAATTTACGCTCGAGCGTGAAGTCTGGTGCTCGAGCTGAAGATCTGTCTACATAGCTCCCGCTCGAGCGTGAACTTCCCCGCTCGAGCGGACACCATGTCTGCAAAAAGTTCTGGGAGCACGTATTTCCCGCTCGAGCGGCGGTTTTCACGCTCGAGCGGACACCAAAAATTCTAGGTTTTCTAGCAATGTTCTTGAGCCGAAATTTGACATTCAAAGGTTCCAAAAC
>JAPPVO010001900.1:0-22389 GCA_030407325.1 Camellia japonica | reverse complement strand
CACGTTAATCGCGTTGTTTCGCACCCTTTTATTAACTTGCGCTGTTGCGCTCGTTAATTGCGTTGTTTCGCACCCCCTTCTTTAATTTGCGCTGTTACGCTCGTTAATTGCGTTGTTTAGCACGTCCATCTTTTAACTTGCGCTGTTACGCTCGTTAATCGCGTTGTTTCGCACCCTTTTATTAACTTGCGCTGTTGCGCTCGTTAATTACGTTGTTTTGCACCCCCTTCTTTAACTTGCGCTGTTACGCTCGTTAATCGCGTTGTTTCGCACCCCTCTTTAACTTTCGCTGTTACGCTCCTTAATCGCGCTGTTTCGCACCCTTTTATTAACTTGCGCTGTTGCACTTGTTAATTGCGTTGTTTCGCACCCGCTTATTTAACTTGCGCTGTTACGCTCGTTAATTGTGTTATTTCGCACCCCTCTTTAACTTGCGCTATTACGCTCAATAATTGCGTTGTTTCGCACCCCTTTCTTCGACTTGCGCTGTTACGCTCGTTATGTGCGTTGTTTCGCACCCCTCTTTAACTTGCGCTGTTACGCTCATTACTTGCGTTGTTTTGCACCCATCTTTTAACTTGCGCTGTTACGCTTGTTACTTGCATTATTTTGCATATGCTTTACTTGCGTTGTTACGCACTGCTTTACTTGCACTGTTACGCATGTTTTACTTACACTGTTACGTATTTCTTTAACTTGCGCTGTTACGCACTTATTCCTATAACCTGCGTTGTCTCGCATGTTTTATTTGCATTGTTTCACATTCCTATAACCTGCGTTGTCTCGCATGTTTTATTTGCGTTGTTTCGCATTTCTTTAAACTTGCGCTATTACGCATGTTACTTGTATTGTTATGCGCTACTTCATTTGCGTTGTCACGCACTTTTCACTTGCATTGCTATGCATGTTTCTAACGATATCGTACCTGTTGAGTTTCCTTCTCTTGCAGGCACAATATTGTATGTACGGTTCATTTGAAGCTGGCGCGACCAAACGAACTGCACGGTATTGTATGCACTCCGTGTGAGACGCAGCGAGAATTGCATAATTCTCTTACATCTTTTCTGCATTGTAATGTAGTTTGATTTATATTCGCTCGCTTAAAACAATTGCATTTATTGTATATAATTGCTTCATTACAGCTTTCTTTGCATAATCATAAGTTATGCTCTTGTATCGTGCATGTTATTTGCATTTTTCCCCAGCCTACGGGCACATCTCTGTATGTTTATTTTGAATGTTTGCCCAAGTTTTCGGCCTTGTCAAAAATGGGTCGTCTCTGGGCTTTGACATTCACTCCCGTCACTTTGTGACTTTTGAGTTCTGTCAAAGAGGGGCAACTGTAGACACCCCATTTTTTACTGTCTTCAAGACTTGGTTGTGCTTGCAGGCACATCCAGCCATAAGTTCGATTGCTCGTCGAGTATTCGACCTTCGCAGTGGAACGTCACAGGTTTGAGCTTTCTAAACCCTGCATCCTTTCTGCCCCATTCTTGGACCATGACTTGGTCCTTTCAGAATGTTTCTCTTGAGGCACTACCGGCCACCTTTTGGCCCTGCCGGCCATGCCATTGTTGCTGCCAGCCATTGATAGAGCCTGCCGGCCATGAATGAGCCATTGCCGGCCACCACTGATGGCTGGCAGAACCCTTGTCTCAGCAGGTTTCACGCCAGATCTTTTGAGCCAGTTGGTTTTCACGCATCTCTCCTCCAAATACGTGCATGGAGGGATGAGCCCCTTTCCAAGCTTGTTTAACAAGCTTTGTATTGTTTTTCTTCTATATGAGGAGAGGCCCTCTCTCCTTAGCAGAGGTTCAGCCATTTTAGAAGAGTTGTATCTCTCTCTCTCTATATATCTTACTCTCTCTCTCTTTATATTGTTGTTGGTTTTGTGCCTTAAAGTCCATTTTTCTTGCACTTTTGCACTACAACACATAGAGACACACCACCACCTTTGGACTGAGGTTCTTGGGAATGTTACTTGAGCTCTGAAAGTGAGTTTTTAACCCCTGAGGTTGCTGGTTTCGAAGTTGGACTTCAAGGGTGAGCATTTTCCCCTTTTTAGTATTTTTTTGTATCTCATTTTGGCCATCCTTGCATGTTGTTTAGGCCCTGCTTTCAACTGAAAAAAGTTCTGTATTTAAGTGCTTTTGGTGGTTCTTTAAGGTCTTTTTGGTGTTAAGGGTGTTCTACCCTCTTGTATGCCTTGTTTGGCCTTGTTTTGTGCCATGCCTTAAGGCCTTCGAGGTAGTCTTGGTTTGGCCTTTTAGCCACTGAAATCTAGTGGATTTTTAGTGGTAGGCATATGGTTTTGAGGCCTCAAATCAGAGGGGGTGACCCCCGTCTCTTTTTGTTTTTGTTTGCTTGAGTTTTGGCCTATCAAAGGAGCATGTATCCCTATACTTTTGAGGCTTGGTTCAGGCCCTTTTTTGTGACTTTTAGGACCTGCCTTAACTCTATCCATGGCTGGTTTGGTCATATTTTGCATGCTTATTATATGTGTAGTGTAATCCCATTTGTGGCTCATCAAAGTAGCATGTTTGCCTAGCTTATTTTGAGTCCATTTCAGCATGTGTTTTGGTGTTGTTTTACCATGACATAACTCTGTCTAAAGTGGGTTTGGTCATCTTTTGCATGCTCCATATACTTGTAGAACAAATTTTGCTTACTAGCCTTATGTGCATGTTGATTTGACTCACCATTCTAGCATATTTTGGCTTTGCTCCATCATGATTTTATTCTTATTTTGGGCTGTTTTGGGACAGTTTTAGGCTGCCATGGTCATATCACTCATGTTTTGTATAGCTATAGTGTAAATGCTTTGGCTAGCCTTGGGTTTTGAGGCCCCTACCATGCCATACATGTGATGTTTCCATGCCTTGCCATCATTTTGAATGTTATTTCAATCCATAAAATGTGGTCATACACTTGTATTTGACATGCTTTCAATGTCTTAGAGAGTTTGTGTTTTATGCCTTATGAATGGATCATTGTGCATGCCATTAAGCCTAGGCCTTTGGGTCATCATATCAGTGCATTTTTGGTCTTGTTATAACATGATGTAACTCTATTTTATGCTGTCCAAGTCATGCCATGTTTGGTTTTAATAAGTGTAGTATAACACCCCTTTTGTAGCCTTGCATGCTTCATGTTTTGGCCGTTTGTTCTAGCATGTATTGGCTAGGTTCAAGCATGTTTTTAGTCTCACCTTGACCTGCCCTGGGACTGTTTTTGTGATAACCCTATTCCGTATTATGTTAATTGGTCCTTATTATGAATGTGATTATGTGTTTGATATGATTTTGTGTGCCATTATGTGAAAATATGTGGTTTTGAATTTCTATCTGTTCACCGTAGAAATATCTGTTTGATTATCTGTTTTGGAAATTAAATTGAAAGCCTTATCGGCCACGAAACCCAAAATCGATTACACCATTGTGATTAGCGTAATTTTTAGAGCCTACGGTGAAATTTAATTGGAAATTGATTCGGATCAGATTAAATTGATTTAATTAATCAATTAAGTGCTCAAATATCTAATATTAAATTAAAGTGACTTAGTGGGGTTATATAAGGGCCATTACACTCTCAATTCTTCTCTTTTGTGTTCATTTGGCTGATTTCAACTCTAAGAGAGAGAGAGAGAGGGTCGGATAGAGAGGAAACAAGAGGGAAATTATGTGTTTGGCTCAAGTTTGAGAAATTGGAAGGTTGAACTCAAGAATTAAGCATACTTGGGGAGATTGAATTTCTAGGTGAGTAATCAACCCTTTTATTCATGAGTTGAGTTGTAATTTTGTGGATTGAAGTTTAATTAGTGAGTTAGACTATGAATTGAGTTGATCATGTTGAATTGAAGGTCAATGTATGCATGCATGTGTGTAATTGCTTTGAATTTGCATGTTTGAGCACAAAATGTATGATCCATATAAGTTTTTAGTTGAAGCTCATGTATTTAATCATCTTTTCACCAACTAAGTTGAGAATAATGGGTATCTCCCACATGCATGTGCAAATCATAAAGGTATGAGTGTTGAATGTTTGAATTTAGTGTGTTGGTGATGAGTTTGGGTTAATTTGAGTCATGCATGTGTTTGATTCATGGAATTGAGCTTCGTAATGTTGTAATTTAGTGTTTGTACCATGTTAGTACATGTATATGTGGAGTTTGAGCTGAAATCATGCATTTAGAGCCTTTTAATATCAAGTGGAAGCTCAAGAACATGTTCTGGAAAACCCAGAATTTTTGATGTCCGCTCAAGCGGGGGAACCACAGCTTGAGCGGGAAATACGAGCTCCCAGTATTTTCTGCAGACTTGACGTCTACTCGAGCGGAGAAGTTAACGCTCGAGCGGGGAGCTATGTACACCGAGTTCACGGTCGAGCGTCGGAGTGCACGCTCGAGCGTAAATTTGATGCATCCAGCACTTTTGCAGACCTCATGGGTCCGCTCGAGCGGGGACCCTGTTTTCTGAAATTTTGAAAAGGCATTCTGTGCT
This sequence comes from Camellia japonica, assembly GCA_030407325.1. Taxonomy (NCBI): domain Eukaryota; kingdom Viridiplantae; phylum Streptophyta; class Magnoliopsida; order Ericales; family Theaceae; genus Camellia; species Camellia japonica. The sequence goes on along the minus strand of JAPPVO010001900.1, from coordinate 17,890 downwards.
TTGTTTTCTGTTATCTTTCACTTCTAAGTACTCTTAGGCATACATTGAGCATTGTAAATGAGTTAGAAGGATAAGAAAGAAGCCTAAAGAGGAATATGTGAATTAAAGAACGAATTGAATCATTTGTGACCAGTATGTGTTATGTGATGTGTAGGGTCAAGCTCTAGGGCAAATCAACCAACCGATCACTGTGAGTAATATCTTGACAAAGATATCTGAAATATGTTGTTGTCCAATTGCTTACTTCTATGTAAGTTTATAAGTTTGTTAATTTGATTGGTGGACAATGTTTGCTATGCCAAATGAATGGGCCGAAGGCCAGTTTGACATAAAAGTATGAATGGGCCGAAGGCCAGTTTGACATGAATGAACGTATGAATGGGCCAAAGGCCAGTTTGACACGAATGAACGTATGAATGGGCCAAAGGCCAGTTTGACACGAATGAATGAATGAATGAATGGGCCGAAGGCCAGTCTAACATAAATGAATGAATGGGCCAGAGGCCAGTATGATTTAAACAATAGAATGAATGGGCCAGAGGCCAGTACGATCTGAATGATAGAATGAATGGGTCAGAGGCCAGTATGATTTGAATGAAAGTATGAATGGGCCAGAGGCCAGTTTGACAAGAATGAAAGACAAATGGGCCAAAGGCCAGTTTGACATGAATGGATTGGGCCTGAGGCCGTCCGAAGTGTTTGGAACCGAAGTCACTTGATCTATAGCTATTTATATACTAGATAGAAATATGAATTGGGCCTAAGGCCGTCCGATGTATATTGTTCCAATGCATCTTTTTCAATTGATATTATTCACTAGGCTTTCGCTCACGCTCATTCATGTGTTTGTAGGTGAGCCAAGAGAGGTCCAGACCCAGCCTCAGTGAAGTTTGTGTGGAACAACCAAGGTTTTGGGAGAGTCAACCCTTGCGTCTCACGCACGAGACTTGTCTTCGCCCTTTTGTTATGTATTTATATTTTGTCATGTTGGCGAAGACTTTGAATCTGTTGTATATAGTTTTCATGGGTTAACTTAGACATAAATGATCCTGTCTGTACAGAACCTTATGTTGCTATACTTTTTGTTGTGAGTTATTAACATGTATGTGTATGGTTTGTTATGACGTGCCATGTAAGCACAGCTCTATGAACAAAGTTTTAAATTTTGCTTCCGTTTGGCCCCTTTACTCTGATGAGTTATGTTTGGTTTGATTTGAGGCTGTAGGTAATCTCGTGATTACTAGCTGGTTATGGCCTAAACCCATAGGGGCGGGTTCAGGTCGTGACAGTTTTAGATGCCCTTAGTCCTTCGGGGCTTGCCTTGCATGGCCATGGTTTAAGTCCCTTTGTTGGCTTCGTACTTTGAGCTTTTTTGCATGCTATGTTTAACTTGTTTGGGTGGTTTGGCATCACTCCTTGCATGATTTCAGAGACTACCTCATTGCCACATTATCATGATTATCACTCTTTGCTCATGTTTGAGAGTTGTGTCCTTATGCTTTAATTCTTGAGCTAATGCATTGTGCATGCATGCCTTGCTTTTGTGCTCTCATTCTAACACTTATGGGCACTGATTTGGGCATGACTGAGGTCTGCCCCCTTTTGGTTTAAGCCCATTTAGCATGTTGGTTTACATGTTGTTCACATGATTATTGTTCATCACATTGAGTATGCCATCATTTGCATTGTGCATGCCATTAGCCTTGTTAGGTTGCTCATATCACACTACATGTTTGCATGCTTAAGTCATATTGCATGCTCGAGTCGCATTGTGCATGCCATGCTCGTGTTGCATTGTTGTTTGGATTAAGTGTTAATCTGGGCACGAGAAACGAGGGACGTTTCATACTTCAAGTGATGAAACGTGTCTCAATTCTCGGTCGTCGACGCACTTGACGATACATGATAGAGTTTTAGGCTTTGTATGTTTATTCGTGCATTCACTTTACATTGATTTGCACAAGTTGGATCTTTGGCCATCATGCATTGAGATGCGTGATTGGTGGTCTTGGATCTGATTATGCCTCCCCCTTGATGTTTTGAGGTGATATGGGGTGGCATAGTGCGTACATATCCTTGGGAGACCCTCCCTTTCCTCTGTTTTGTGATCTACTGCAGCTTGGTGTCCTAGCACATCCGTGGCCGACACCCTCTTGTTGATGGCCGGCAGTGTGCATTTTTGGCTGGCAGTATGGTCGGCAGCAGCTCCCCATGGCCGGCGGGCCACTGATGCACTCCCCAGCATGTTTTTGGTAAAATCCAGCAGCAAGTTCTCAAGGACACCCTGCAAACAGAGCCTCAAGAGAGCAACCGGAAGGTTTTTCGGGACAAGAACCGAGCATGCATCCCCTTCTCCCCCAACCAGAGCTGGAACAACATTATTTACTGTTTTCCTTACTTATTAGTTAGCATTTGGTTTTGTAATTTAATTAGTTAATTTGTTAATTAATTAAGTTTTGTAATAATTAGTTGTGGCTAGTTATTTATTCGGTTGTGTAATAATTAATTAGCTTGTTAGTTAGTTAATTAGGTGGTTTGTATTATTTATTCGGATCCTCCGTCGAGAGGGCGAATTTTGTAATAAGTGTGCGTGAGTGTGTGAATGTCTTCCAACCCCACGTCTTTCTCCCTTTTACTTAACCGCTTACAATGGTTAGTTCTAGGGCATATTTTCAATTAGCATCTTTATGCTTTGCATGCGTGCATCCATTCATCTATATTGCATGCACCGGGCTCAGCGCATCATACTAAATGCATTGTATTTCAATTCCGATTTGAATACATGTATCAATTATAGCATTCACATGCCATTTTACAATAGCCGAGCCTATTTTAGATGCATTTTCACATGTGTTGCATTAGCTATCTTAACATGAACTAGGATCATGCATTGATTTCTAACTAGTTCTCTGTTTTGGCTCGGAGTACACTGTGAGTGTTTACGCTTTAGCATACTGCATGTGTGTGAGTGTTGCCATGATAGCATGCTTGCCATGAGGCTATTTGCTTAATTGATATAACTGCCTGAATGCCTGTGGGTGAAGGTTGGATTACTTGAATTGGAACAATTCATCAAATCCGCATTTTAGCCTACTTACGAGTAGCAAACTTCAAACCATTTTCCAAACAAACGGATATGCAATGCTTTGTTCCAAATTAGGCGATCTAGTCTATACTTGTTTTTGTTGTGTGCATCACATAGTAAGATTAGCTAATTAACCGGAATAAGAACACATGTGTTTTCAAAAACAAGATATCATGTTTAGTAGTGGCCGATCTTTGATCGGGCGAGCGGGGGTGCTCATAGACGACCTTCCCCAATCGTACCCAAGTTCCCGAGCCGAGGCAACTTTGGTGATGATGGACACGTGGCCTTAGGCAACGAGTCAGGGTTTCCTAAATCTCCCCAAAAATAAAATATTTAGGTGGCGACTCTGTATCTGGCAAAGCAATCCATGTTTGGCACTTCTTTCTTAAAAATCAGTTTTCCAAAATAATTTGCCGGATTTGGACTCTTTGGTGATTTATCGGTCTTGCATTGCACTTTGCGAGATCAGATTCAGAACCGTGACATGGAGTCCGAACTGTAGTAGCTCAGAACAAAATGAGATTCGTGCCTTTGCAAGAAGCACGGATATCGGAGAGTTCCCGGGCGCACGTCTACAATGCTGAATGCAACAAACTAAAATATGATGTAATGGATGCAATGGATGAAGTGAAAAAAAAAAAAGGCGCGCGGCCAAACAACATTTTGCCTAGAAAAGGCATAGACACAAAACAAACCACGTCTAACACAGAAATGGTGCCGTCACCCTCAAACCACAATTCCCTTAGTGGAATAGGCGCGTACACATAATCACATAACCATGCTTTAACGCGAAAAGTATGGGCACATGGCAGACTAAGCTTAACATGGAAAGGCTGCAGGCGATACAATGGATATGTAGTGAATGCAACAAACCACAATGCAATATACTCTATATGGAGTGAAAAAGGCACGCGGCCAAACCACATTTTGCATAGAAGCGGCATAGACACAAAACAGACCACGTCTAACACAGAAATGGTGCCGTCACCCTCAAACCACAATTCCCTTAGTGGAATAGGCGCGTACACATAATCACATAACCATGCTTTAACGCGAAAAGTATGGGCACATGCCAGACTAAGCTTAACATGGAGAGGCTGCAGGCGATACAATGGATATGCAGTGAATGCATGCGATGGATGGACAATGCAGCGTAATAGCTAAAATGCAATGGACATAACAGATGTGATGCAACAAATAGTACAATAGATGCAAAGGGTGACATATTCCAACCATGCTGGAATCATGAGAGAAGTAAAACAAACAATCAGGCGCATACTCAACGGAACCTGAGATAAATTCCAAACACGCTGAAATCGTGTGAGGAAAGGGACACTTAAACCACGCTGAAATCGTGAGAAGAGGTAAACAAAAACAAACAATCAGGAGCGTGCACGACACAACTTGAGATAAATTCCAAACACGTCGAAACCGTGTGAGGAAAAGAACACTCAAACCACGCTGAAATCGTGAGAGGAGGTCCAAAAACAAACAATCAGGAGCGTGCATGACACAACCTGAGATAAATTCCAAACACGCTGAAACCGTGTGAGGAAAAGGACACTCAAACCACGCTGAAATCGTGAGAGGAGGTCCAAAAACAAACAATTAGGAGCGTGCACGACACAACCTAAGTCAAATTCCAAACACATGCTGAAATCGTGTAAGGAAAGGGACACTCAAACCACGCTGAAATCGTGAGAGGAGGTCCGAAAACAACCCGCCCAAGCGCGTATACAACGCAACCTGAGATAAATTCCAAACATGCTGAAATCGTGTAAGGAAAGGGACACTCAAACCACGCTGAAATCGTGAGAGGAGGTCCGAAAACAACCCGCCCAAGCGCGTATACAACGCAACCTGAGATAAATTCCAAACACGCTGAAATCGTGTAAGGAAAGGGACACTCAAACCACGCTGAAATCGTAAGAGGAGGTCCGAAAACAACCCGCCCAGGTGCGTATACAACGCAACCTGAGATAAATTCCAAACACGCTGAAATCGTGTAAGGAAAGGGACACTCAAACCACGCTGAAATCGTGAGAGGAGGTCCAAAACAACCTGCCTAGGCAGGTATACAACGCAACCTGAGATAAATTCCAAACACGCTGAAATTGTGTAAGGAAAGGGACACTCAAACCACGCTGAAATCGTGAGAGGAGGTCCAAAACAACCCGCCCAGGCGTATTCAACGCAACTTGAGATAATTCCAAACAGGCTGAAATCCTATGAGGAATGGGGACAGGAAGAAACATAGGGACATATCCCCATGTTTTGGAATGGTATGGGCATTGGAACGTATTCCAAATGCTCTAAACCAGAAAAGGAGAAACATAGGGAGGCATCCCTGTGTTTTTGAAAGAAGGAGAAACATAGGGACATATCCCCGTGTTTCGGAAAGAAGGAAAACCTCTCAGCGTATCACACGCAAGAGAGGAAAAGACTGTGCAAGAAAGCACAGTCATCCAAACACGTGTCAAACGCGAGAGGAGAAAGATAGGTCCAAACGCATGCCAAATGCGAGAGGAGAAAGGTATCAGTTAAACTGAACCGGAACGTCCCTGAATGAACAGTACATACAAAACTGTGCAAGAACGGGAAAGAAACTAGATAGGTAAATACGCAACACAATGCATGATGTTTAAGGAATGCAATAAACAAACAAAGCGGTGCTTCGGCAAGCACCTCACAGGATGAGTGGCGATAAACCGCTCTACTCTGACGGGGATCCCCTCCCCCCTCGTGTTCCTCAAACACTTATCTTCAACTCACAGTACAAAGGCGCTGAAATGCTGACAAGGAGCGACATCTGCTGGGGAAACCACAGATGCTGCTTTTCTTCCTGATCATACTCACGACTTTCCTTATTCTTCAACGGGGTGATAGACTAGGTTGGATCAGTATCTAGAATCGAGATGCATACCCGCTACCTCGACCTATGGGGCTTCCATACAAATTTCAAGCTGGGGATATACCCCTGGGTATTTAAACTAGACTTTAGTCTCGGAAATTCCAAACCTTTGTGTTCTAGGCAACAGCCATTCGAACTCTAGTTTCCACCATTGCAATTGATCTCCTAGGAACTCATTGCGAACACAACCAAGATGCCTCTGGCAGGGATTGGTACTCAGGGAGAGCACTTCTAATCATGATTCTGATATTGAAACAGTCAACACAGTATTTGATTCACTTTGAACACACAGTTCGTACAGCACACTGCTCATTCTGAACACACAGCCCATAACACAGTACTCTGTTTCTCTGAATACACAGCCCTTTCTGAACACTGCTCATTCTGAACACACAGCCCATAACACAGTACTCTGTTTATTCGGCATACAGCTCATTCAGCACACTGCTCACTCTGAACACACAGCTCATAACACAGTGCTCGGTTCACTTTGAACACACGGGATGGAAAGACGGAACTTGTAGGAGTTGAAACAAACTCAGATGCTCCGAATTTTCCCTCTTTTCTTTTGCTTTGCAACCTGGAACCTATAGCTTCAGATAGGTCCTGATTCTACTGCTCTGAGATGACTTGGGTTGAACCCTGCGGTTTTATGAAAGAACGAATTATGTTTTGCACAAATGTGGAGAATAGCACAGCACTCTGAGCACAAAACGATTCATTTTTGAAATTGTAATGAGAAAAAGGGTTGTCAACCGGGTATTGAGCCTACAGCTGACCACAGTCAAAACGACTCAAAAAAGACAAACAAAAGGTAAACAACCTAAACACATCGAGTAACACTCGAAACGACTTAAAACAAGAATCGAGATAAACAAAACAACAAACACGGCACTCAGATGTATTACAAAGGCGAGAGACCTCTCAGTTCGCGAGGAGCCAGTTTCTTCGGGTATTGGTTCCCACCCTTTCTCATTTGTGATTGTCACATCACTCGGCCCTCAGGCTCTGTTTTTCTTAAAAAAGCCCTTTTTCCTCACTTTTTCTCTCAACGCACATCTCTCTATTCTTCAATCTCTCATTTTTAATCCCCCCTCTGGGTGATTAATGGATAAACAAGATATTGCGGGCTCCTGCCCCTAGCATTCTGCTAGATTTCTTTTTCTTCTGCGCACAGCTAGTGAGTTCCTCCCACAGAGGAGTTGCACTACAACTAAATGTGCAGCAAATTTGCAATTGGCATCGGTTGACGATGTTCTGCTGGGGAGTTTGGGCGTGATCAGGTTTGTCCAGACAAGGGAGTGGAATATCTTGATCCATTCTAGTTCGTGCTTCGCACTTGGCTTGATACCTCGCTCCTTGGAGGATGAGAGAGCTTTTAACCCTTTACTGACAGCTTCAACTGTGCCCTTTCTGGTAGGTAGAGTGCCCTTTTTGGCAAGTATGTTGACAATGGGGAAAGACAAGAAGCCTGACTCAACTGTGCCCCTAGTTCATCATTTTGACCATTTTTTGTTTTGGCGTTCTACTAAAGCAATTTTAATCAATATGAGAGTTAAATTAACATACTTGTTCAACTTTTTGATTTGAAATCATGCAAGTTAGACTATGAGCACTGAAAAGTTTCCCTTTTTGGGGCCAAGAAATGGTCTACTTTTGGAAAAAATGGAATAATTTTCGAGAAAATTAGACAACCTCAGTAAAAATTCTCAAAAACTATTTTTGCAAACGGCCACTGCTCAACGAGCACGGAACCTACTCTCGAGATGCACAACCTCAAATCCAAAACAATGGAAAATTGCCCCTTGTTTAAATGGCACTGCACGGCAATGGAAAGTTGCCCCTTGTCTGAATAGTACCGCAGCGCATTGTAATCAGTCTTCAAAGTGACGACCACAACCGAACTCTCGGATACAGAGAAGGCAAAGATAATCAAAACCATTATATTGACACAGTCGATTTGGAAGTGTTTGTGGCTGGACTTCAGAATGAAGTTGCCTACGTATCACAAACATGGGAATCAAGCCTTACGTAGTTCCGGTTAAGGTACACTCGGATATTAACCTCTCCTTTTACGCTCTAACTTTTGCCAAGGCCGCCATTCCGGGTTTTCAACCTTGCGAGCTATGTTTTTCTTTTCTTTTCATTCTTTTTTTTGTTGTTTTTTTTTTTTTTTTGCTCTTTTTTTCTTTTTCTTGCTTTAAGTTTTGCATGGGTCGCCCTTCCGGGTTTTCGGCCCAGCGAGCCTCTCAAGGGTAAAAAGTGTAACAAGTCCATGTTGAATGGTCGTAGGATCTCGAATCCATCTGAATCCAAGAGAATGGCTGCTGTTTGCTGATGATGTAGGAGTCCATCCAATGGGGGGCTGAATTTGCCCCCAGTGTTGTGGATAGGAACTCGATTGTCCTTCAACAATACTTTCTTTTTTCCTCCCTTCTGAGATTTGGCATTCTTGCCAATCTTCATTTTTGACTCTTCGAACATAATCTGACATTTTTTGCCCCTAGTTCGAGGGGTGCTCCTGATCTAGCTTCGCAAGCATCTTTTGACAACATCTGATTTTCTTGATCTGACTTTCTTGCCTCTTGTTCAAGGGCTGCTTCAAATCTGGCCACACAAGCCTCACATTGTAGTTGATCACTGAACATTCTGAATCTAAGTTCAAGGTTTGAAAGCAAAGGGGTTGAGTCTCGAGGCTGAGAGCGATCCTAAGCTGCACAATCTCAAGAGCGATTCCACACAGGTCTTCGCAGGACCGTGCAAAATATTTTTTGAAATCTTTTAAGAAAGCGACAAATCACTCGCGCTGAAGACAGTGTAGAACCAATCTGGATCAATCCAAGATCCTTCTCAGTACTCACGTTAACAAACATGATCTCATTCATTAAGGGCTTAGCATGCCTCTCTTTCTCTCAATTGATCAAATTTTTGCAAATCCCGAGGAATTCCTTCATCTTTGTTTTCACCACAGTGTTAGAAAAAGTTTTTAAAAACTTAGGTCAATGCAATGACTTAAAAGCACAGAAGAAGTAGGTGAAAATGCACTGCCATTTCATTCAAAACTTCTGGCGTAACTGGCTCCAAGACAGAAATAGACTCAAAAGAAAGAGAAAAGACAAACACAAGACAAGATAGTGACTTCCGAGGTAACACCGCCAGAATCACCTGACTCCTGTTCAACAGGACAGACTCGAAACAACAAGACAGACCCGACTGACTCAGTACAAAAGACTGACTATATACAACACAACAAAACTGACTAAATACCCAACTCAGAAAGTACAAAAACTAGCATTCGTAAATGCTCAAAATAGTGCGTGCCATACGCCACATCTGAAGTAAACTAAGCGCCGCTGTAACATGTCCAGGGGGTACCCGCGCGCGTTAAACAATTCAGACTCCCAAGATCTCTTTGATCTAGTCTCACGAGTGCAATGTGAAACACAGATGAGAGTCCAGATTTGGCAACTTTTATTGAAAATCCATTTTATTGCAATTTTGTCAAAAATGGACTGCGTCATCAGATCTCAGAGTCGCCACCTAATATTTATTTTGGGAAAATTAGGTAACCCATGACTCGTGCCAAGGCCACTGTTCGTCGTAACCAAGGATGCTTGGCTCGGAACCTTAGGTATGAAGGCGGAAGGTCATTAATTGAGCACCCTCGCTCACCCGATCAGAAAATCAGCCTCTACTAAACCATGATATGAATTTTATTTTCTTTATATGTTTATGTTCTGATTATTTAATAAATCCTATGATTTACTATGTGAAACATACAAGTATAGACTATGTCACCCATTTTGGAACAGCTTGATTTCATATAATTTTGAAAGAGTTTTGAAAATGTACAACCCAAATAAATTGAGTTTACAAACATGAAAATCAACATCATTCCAAATTAAGCGACACAACCTCTATCCACTGGCATTCATACAGTTATATCACATAAGCAAATAGCCACATGGTAGGATGCTTGAACATAGTAAGAAAAACACGCACAAACGGGATGCTAAAGCATAAAAACTTACATATTTACCGACGTCCTGCGAACAGCTACAAAACAAAGTTAGTAAAACATGCATGATCTTATATACAAAATCCTAATGCAATTCACTCATGAGATGCAACTAAAAATTCGGCTTCTAAGATATGACATGTGAATCATCTCAAGAACATGAGATAGCGCACATAATCACATAGGAATTAGTTAAATCCACAAATGCAAACTTAGCCGAATCAAGATGCATGAAACATGGATGCAAAGCATGAATATGATGAAAAATAAATATGATGTTTATGTACAAATAAAGAAAGCAAGTAAAAGAACGGGATAGAAAGAAGCGGGGCGGGGAATTATTACAACATTTTAAAGAATAATTACAAACCAAATTAGAGTGGGATGATGAGAATATTACAACAAAATAAAAACCTCACAATACACTCAAAATTAAAAAATAAAATAAAATAAAATAAAAACTTCATGTTCTTTGAAACCGCCACCGGAAATTGGTCAACATTGAGAGACTACGCCATCTTGTCTGGAAGAAGCTAACCGACCGGCCAAATAGGCCGACCGGCCAACTAGGCCAAGCAAAACCTGTCTTGTTGCGAAACCAAGAAAAGGCACAAACAAAAAATATGTAGGTGGCTCAACTAACCACTACCGGTTAGATTAAAACACGAAACCAAATATAAAATAAAATAAAAAGTACAAACTTACAACATAAACCTAAAACAATAAAACAAATATAAGATAGAACATGCAAGATTACAGCAAAACTAATATGAGACTAATACAAGAAAAAAAATAAATAAATATGAGGTAGAACATGCAAGATTACAACAAAACTAATTTGAGACTAATACAAGAAAAAATAATTATAAGGTAGAACATGCAAGATTACAATAAAACTAATATGAAATTAAAAAAAGTGCAAACTTACAACATAAACCTAAAACAATAAAACAAATATAAGATAGAACATGCAAGATTACAACAAAACTAACATGAGACTAATACAAGAAAAAATAAATAAATATAAGGTAGAACATGCAAGATTACAACAAAACTAATTTGAGACTAATACAAGAAAAAATAATTATAAGGTAGAACATGCAAGATTACAATAAAACTAATATGAAATTAAAACATACGAATAAAAATAAATAAATAAATAATAAATAATTATAGGCTAAACAAACCACTAGGATTATAACAACACACTATGAAATAAGAAGTAAGAAAATAAATATGAGATATAAAATATGAGAAAATGAAAGACTAAAAATTCACCTTCCAAAGAAAGATTGAACTTCTTGATTCCCAAATTCCCTCTTGATCACCCTCAAGTGTAGGAAGTGTGTTCTCAAATCCTCAATTCGAAATTATGGAGTTATGGAGTTTATGGTGTGGAAAGTGGCTAACTCTCTAGTTTTTCACACTTTCAATCACTAAACACTCTTCCTTATGATCAAGGCAATTGATCTTTGGTTATATCAGAATTTTTGAAGTGGTTTTGGTGTATGGAAATGAGAAATTTCAGTAGCTATGGAAGGTATGGGATGTATATGGAAGATAGGAATATTTTTGGCTCAAAAACTCAATTTTTCTCTCTTTTTTCACTCTTTTCTCACTCCTTTTTCTTCAATTTCGTGGTCCTCCCTCTCTCTTACAATATGATCATTCCATATAGGCAATGAGAGAGAGTAAAGGTCAAAAAGAATGTGGGAGACAAGAATGTGATAGGAGGGCAAATTTTCAAGGTGGTTGCATGGGATACTCCTTTATGGATGCAAACAAAACCTCTTTTTGACAATGGAGGATGATTAAGTATAATGGAGGATGAGTGGATGCACTTGAATGGCTCAAAAAATAGGTAAATGGGTTGTCCCAACCGAACCAAAACCAAGAAAAATGGGCTATTGCTTTTTTTTTGGGTCGAATCAACAAAATCTGCTTTTAAGCCCAACTTCAAATGGGCATATCTCCCCCATATGGACTTGGTTTTAGGCAGTTCTTTGGTCCAAATTGAAGCCCCAGAAGTCTACTTTCCAATGGTGGTGGCCTCACATTTAAATTCCAAGTGTACAAAGGGATATGCCTAATTTGGTGAAGGCTGTCTCGGGCTGGGTCAACAAAATCTGTTCTTAAACCCAACTTCAAATGGGCATATCTCCCTTATTTGGACTTGGTCTAAGGTGGTTCTTGGGTCTAAATTGAAACCCCAAAAGTCTACTTTCCAATGGTGATGACCTCACATTTAAATTCCAAGTGTACAAAGAGAAATGCCTAATTTAGTGAAGGCTGCTCATTTCCTTCTTAATGATTTGATACTCATCCTTTTCCTAATCCAGTTTTCTTTCATCCCCTCCTATTTCCTTCAACTCCAAACCTATAAAGAAGATGTTTTTTAAATATTTTTCAAAAAGTTCACCTCCCTTCCATTTATTTCCACTTTGTCCTTACTCGGTTTATTGAAAAGTGCAATATTTTAATCAAAATGGGTGCCTCGGGACATCGTAGAAACATTTTAAAAAAATATTTTGAAAAGAGGGTTTTAAGGTCTAAAATAGTTTGGCCAAAAAAAATGGGTGAAGGTTGGGATTAAAACTTAAATTCCATCTTTCTTACTGAGAATTTTGTGAGAAACACATTCTAATTGTCATCATCGGGTAATCAAAAGAAAGCGCCCAAGTCTTAGGGCCGGTCAAAATGGGGTGTCTACAGTTGCCCCTCTTTGACAGAGCTCAAAGTCATTTCATGATGTGAGTGAATGTCAAAGCCCAAAGACGACCCTTTTGACAAGGCCGTAAGACTTGGGCAAACAAACAAGATGCAATGCAAGTGGTTGAACCCAAAGGTTGCCTACGTATCCCTTTGCAAGGAATCAAACTAGCGTAGTTCAGGGGCAGAATGCAAGTGATATGCTCAAAATGCAGTTTGAAGGTTGGACTTACACGCTTCGCGAAGCCAGTTGTTTGAAAATTCATGATTATGCAATGCAATACAATGCCATGGAGTGATGATAAAGATATGAAGATGACAACAATGAAGAGGCAAGCTTCGTGCAAATGATATGAAACATAACAGGGGGTGCATTGCATTAAATGTGCCACAAAATCACATACAAATGTGTCACCACATAATTTTAATCGAGTGAAACAATAGCCTAACGCGTCTCACGCGAAAGGAGGAAAGATGGTGTAAACACCAGATGCACTTGATGTTTTTAACCGAGTAAACTTGCAATCCCAACACATTTCACGCGATAGGAGGAATGGCGGTATAACCAACAAGCGTACCTAATCGTATCTCATACGGAGAGGAGGAAGGTTTTAACCAAGGAGAACAACAATGGTGTAACCAACAGGCATACCTAACCGTATTTTATACGGAGAGGGGGAAGGTTTTAACCAAGTAGAAAATGACAATAGTGTAACCAACAGGCGTATCTCAACGTATTTTATACGGAGAGAGGGAAGGTTTTAACTAGAGAAAATGACAATGGTATAACCAAAAGGCGTATCTCAACATATTTTATACGAAGAGAAGAAAGGTTTTAATCAAGGAAAACAACAATGGTGTAACCAACAGGCGTACCTAACCGTATTTTATACGGAGAGGGGGAAGGTTTTAACCAGAGAAAATGACGATGGTGTAACCAACAGGCGTATCTCAACGTATTTTATACGGAGAGAGGGAAGGTTTTAACCAAGGAGAACAACAATGGTGTAACCAACATGCATATCTCAACGTATTTTATACGGAGAGAGGGAAGGTTTTAACCAAGGAAAACAACAATGGTGTAACCAACAGGCGTACCTAACCGTATTTTATACGGAGAGGGGGAAGGTTTTAACCAAAGAAAATGACAATGGTGTAACCAACAGGCGTATCTCAACGTATTTTATACGGAGAGAGGGAAGGTTTTAACCAAGGAGAACAATAATGGTGTAACCAACAGGCGTACCTAACCGTATTTTATACGGAGAGGGGGAAGGTTTTAACCAAGTAGAAAATGACAATGGTGTAACTAACAGGCGTATCTCAACGTATTTTATACGGAGAGAGGGAATGTTTTAACCAGAGAAAATGACAATGGTATAACCAACAGGCGTACCTAACCATATTTTATACGGAGAGGGGGAAGGTTTTAACCAAGTAAACGTCACATCCTAACACATTTCACGTGAAAGGAGTAAAGGTGGATTCGAAATCCAAACGCGTCTCACGCAAGTAGAAGAAGGTATGGTAGAATAACAAGGGGTAACCTCTACATGTAGAAGCCACCGATGCCGCTTTTCTTCCTGATCATATTCATAACTTTCCCTATTCTCCAACGGGGTGACAGACTAGGTTGGTTCAGTATCCAGAATTGAGGCGCATACACGCTACCTCATCCTATGGGGTTGCCATACAGATTTCTAGCCGGGGATCCACCCCTGGGTATTTAAACCAGACTTTAGTCTCAGAAATTCCAAACCTTTGCGTTCTAGGCCTCGGCCATTCGAACTCTAATTTCCACCGTCGCAGTTGGTCTCCTAGGAACTCATTGCAAACACAGGCAGGTTGCTATACCAGACTGCCTGAAGTCGTTCGGGCACGACAAACACCAAAGGAATTGCACCTTTAGAGGATTTAAGGTCTCCTAGACCCTTAAAGTCGTTTGGGCACGACAAACACCAAAGGACTTGCACCTTCAGAGGATTTAAGGTCTCCTAGACCCAGGGAGTGTACAAGATGGTGCGATGCGCAAGATAGCGCGATTAAATTGAAATTGCACATGACAGTGCGATGGAATCGAAATTGTGCGATATATGCTTTATTATGCGATAGATGCACAAAATGTAAGGAGGAATTGTATGTTCGAACCAAATACCGTAGACATATACCATGTACAGACAAAATACATACAAATACGGCAATATACACCGACATCCATATACGGTATACATATATTCATATACAGACAAAAATACACACAGATATATACATACGGTATACATATATACATATACAGATTACATATATACAAATATGTACAGACATATACAAAGACATATACGGATATGTACACAGATATATGATATATGGACACGGACATATGCACATAGACATACGATATATGCATAGCTATATACGGACATATACGGTATATATACAGGTGGGGAATATTTCGCTTGCGACTGTCAATAGGAAGATGTCGTTACTGAGAAGGCATATTATGTTTGCTGACATCAGCACACGTACGCAAAACACACAAAAGAAAGGAAAAAAACACAAAATGCATGGACACGAGGGTTCGACCCTCTGATTTCAAGTTTGGCCTCCAAGTCCTCAACCACTAAGCCGAACCACTGAACCCAAGCCACTCTTGTGACCAAATATGCAAACAAATATATATAATACATAGATGTACAATACATATACACACACATATATATACAACTCTCCTGCCTCTCCTATTTTTGTCTCACTCTCTTTTTTTTTTTTTTTTTTTTTTTTTTTTGTTTTTGTTTTTTGGTCTTGCTTTGTTTTTGTTTTGTTTGTTTTGTTTTTTTTGGTTTGGAGTGGGCATCTATAGCTTCAACTCCTTTTCGTACAACTTTGATTGGGGTTGATCCCTAGCATTTAATAAAAATGACTTTGTTCTGCAAATCTGGATGGCATGAATGGCACAACACTGAACATAAAAATTATTTTGTTTTGAACTTGAAAATGACTACATTTTAGTGAATTCTGAACTGAATATTGAGCCTATCACTGACCAAAACACAAAACACAACTTAATGAAATGAAAATGAAACAAAAACCATCCCAAAACACACCCTTTTGCGCTTGTCGGAGCAAAATGAATGCCAAACAGAGTAACACCGGTCGATCGCCCGACGGAAAAGCATTGTCAGCGACAACTACTGTGCATTTTTCGGTGATTGCTTGATTAAGGTGACAAGAACTCGATAGTGTGGATAAAAGACAGAAAGCCTTACTCAACTGTGCCCCTAGTTCATCACTTTTCCCTTTTTTGTTTTTCCCTTTCTGCTAAAGCGATTTTGATCAACATGAGAGGTAAATTAGCACACTTGTTCCATTTTCTACCTTGAAATCATATGAGCCAAATTATGAGCATTGAAAATTTTCTCTTTTTGGTCCAGAGAATGGTCTGAGTTTTGAAAAATGGAATAATTTTTGAGAAAATCAGTCAACTTTATTAAAAGTCCTCAAAATCTATTTTTGCAAATGACCACTACTCGATCAACATGAAATCAACCCTTGAGATGTACACTTGAATTCGTCTTGTGACTGAACTCGTCTGAAGGAGAAATAGGACAACTAAATCAAATGGAGACGAGCCAATTAAATATGGATAGCCGAGCCGAATAAAGATACACCAATCAAACATGGACAAGATGAGTGAGTTGACAAATGATTAAGGCCGAACTTCAAAATGAAGCTGCCTACGTATCCCAAAGATAGGAATCGGCCATACGTAGTTCCGGTTAAGGTTCACTCGGGTATTGACACTCTCTTTTTGTGCTCTAACTTTTGCCAAAGCCGCCCTTTCGGGTTTTCAACCTTGCGAGCTTTTTATTTTTTATTATTTTTTTATCTTATCTTTTTTTTTTCTTTTTTTTTTTTTTGCCTGGGTTGCCCTTTCAGGTTTTCGGCCCAGTGAGCCTCTCAAGGGCAGTACTTCTTCAGCTTGTCCATGTTGATTGGTTGTGAGAACTCCAAACCATCCAAATCCATGAGAATGACAGCTCCTCCTGACCAAATTGACTTAATGATGTAGGGGCCCGTCCAATTGGGTCTAAACTTGCCCCTAGGGTCGTGAATAGGAGCTCGACTGTCTTTCAACACTAAGTCCCCTTCCCTCAAATTCCTGGATCTAACCTTTTTGTTGAATGCTCTGGCAATCCTGCGTTGATACCCCTGAATGTGGTATAACGCCTTCAATCGTCGCTCATCAAATAACATCAGTTCCTTAAATCGGTTCTGTTGCCAATCAGCTTCTGTTATCTGACATTCAGCCATAATCCTTAATGAAGGCACTTCTAACTCAATCGGCAAAACAGCCTCCATTCCATATACCAAAGAGTAAGGGGTTGCTCCTGTAGATGTTTGGATTGATGTTCTGTATCCCCAAAGTGCAAAAGGCAACTTATCTAGCCAATCTCTATAAGTTTCTACCGTCTTACACAGAATGTTCTTGATGTTCTTATTTGCAGCTTCAACGGCTCCATTGGTTTGTGGCCTGTAGGTTGATGACTTGTGAAAAGCCACGTTATACTTCTCAAGTAGAACTGCTACTTCTCCTTTGAAATGTGAGCCATTGTTGAAATTAATTCATTTGGCTCCCCGTATCTACAGATAATGTTGTTCCTGATAAATTTGGCCACATGTGATGCTTTCAACACTGAATACGACTGTGCTTCAACCCACTTGGTGAAATAGTCAATGGCAACCAAGATGAATTGATGCCCATTTGAACCTTTCGGTGTGACTGCCCCGATGACATCTATGCCCCAGACTGAGAAAGGCCAAGGCGAAGTCATGTTGTAGAGTTTTGATGGCGGGATGTTCATGCGATTGGCGTGGATTTGACATTTATGGCACCGCCTGACAAAGTTGATACAATCACTCTCCATGGTTAACCAGTAGTATCCTCGTCTAAGGATTTTTCTGGCTAGCATTACACCGTTCATATGGGCTCCGCACTCTCCTCCATGGATGGCTTCCATGATACGCTTTGCCTCTTCTTCCTCTACACACAACACCCTCTCTTGTATAACTTATCTCCACAAATGACGAACTGAGTGGCCAGACGCTGTATCCCCCTTTTGTCTTTGGTGTTTGGCCCTTGTGGGTATGTACCTTTTTCCAGAAA